>JARBWK010000003.1:54099251-54269251 GCA_030556195.1 Anolis apletophallus | reverse complement strand
TGATATTCCTCACAGTTTCACCTTTTAATCTAGTTTGATTTTTACTGAAATTCAACATTTTTTCAATACAATTTCGTCTTCATTTTCACTGAATTAAATATAAGCTATAGGCTAGATGGTCATCTGTCAGGAGTGCTTTGATTGTGGATTCCATGTGTGGTGTAGGGATGGATTGGATTTTTTTTGGTCCCATCTATGTGTATGTACCTGCTGGGTAATCCTTTCATTCTCCACCACATAATTAAAATAAGCATATGGTTTTTATAGTATGCAAATGTGGCATACTAGATTTGGAGGAGTATAACATTGCACTTGTTACAAGAAGAAGGAGAGAGGCAGGTGGTGAAATGTTGGTGCTCGCTCCTTTGGTCAAGCAGTTAGGCTGGTCATTAGACCTGTGTGATCAATGGAAAAATGTTTCAATACTCATTACGAAATTAGGGTTGGGAGGGATTATTATTTAAGAAGCGCTTCTGAAATTGGATGGGGTTTGTATTGTAACTATAATGAATTAACTACCTTTTTGTTACTTTTGGTTAAGTAATTGTGCCAATGACCATCCTTCGGTGGCTCCTTTCTCTCTCATTTTTAGAGTTATTGGAAATGAACTTACTACAATTATAAAACGCATTTACCACTATTAGCCCATCAAGTTTCAAAATGTTTCACTCATCCTTGATTTTGGGGGGAATTTTCAAAGTTTTTACAAACAACATTAAAAAACTGCAATAGCTATCTCCTTGAGTTTTCTATATAATTGCACAAGATAACGGGATAATTCCCACCAAGTTTCAGAAATATTCATACATCTACTAATTGGGGGGGGGGGGGGGGTTAAATTCTTTTTGGCAAATGCATTTTAAAAAACCACACCAGCTAACTTATTGAATGCCTTTAACCAACAGAACTTCAACTTAGGGATTTCTTCTCAGCCCAGCACTGATTTACTTACTAGTATTGAAGTATCAGTCAGTCCTCCTCTTTGTAGATTCAACAATTTATTGGAATCTGGCTGCTGTTAGGAGGGGAAAATCACGCCCTTATCCTAATTGGGGCTTTATGATGCTGAGCAGAACTCTGGGGAATGTAGTTTAGGGCAGGGCCTTTTGAATCTCTGCCATAGGGCTCCTTGCCTTCCCAAACTACATTTCCCAGAATTCTTTGCTCCCTCAGTCTCTTTCCCAGCTCACTCAGCTCATCCCGCCCTGCTGCTTTCCACTCCTCATGGCGGTGGGTAGCCTATCTCTATTTAATTTAAAGAGGTATAGCAGCCTTTTTAGATTCACCTCACATGCACTGAAAATGAATCTGACTTCTGAGCATTACAGAATTCAAACGAAAAGGTATTGGTTGGGTTTTGATTCTTACGTTTTTGCATGGGCACCCCCCCCCCCATATACAAACTCCCCCTGTGTTTCTTAATACCTGTTTGTATATACAAAACGTATGAATTAGACATGACTTACAATTTTAAAATGAACATTTGCACACTCCTATTGGTTAGAGCATTAGGTCATGGGACCAGGATTACTAAGAACATCATGTTTATGGCATTTTTGAATATTTTAGGATAAGTCTTCATCTCGTAAAAGGCATTTGCTAACAAGAGAGGTTAATTCTGTTGTAAAAACCAGTAAGCCTGGTCAGTAAACAGCCTCTCATACTAATATGGCCATGTACTTAGTGCACAAAATTTGTATTTTTTGTATGCTAATATCTCATTTGCAGAATACCATATTTTATATCTCGGGGGAGGGAATTACGGGCAAATGTATGCTGCTCACAGATTGTTTCCCATAATTCAGAAACAAATCTATCATTTACTTGGATTTGTTTTGAGTACAAGGGACCTAGGTACTTTCCCCCAAAATAGTCAAAGAATCTACATATATTATAACATATAATAATATAATTAATATATTATTAATTGTTTTTACTGCGATTGGTATGTGAGCCCTGACCCGAGCCAGCTGGGAGTGGCGGCGAACAAGTTCGAATAAATAAATAAAATAAAATAAAATAAATAACAGAAATCATTAAACCAATTTTGCAAGGTAGGGCAATTGTCTTCTTCCCATATAACAGATGGAAAAGCTTGTGGTGAGAGAAAGAGACACGGAAGCTATATAAAGAATAATGTTGAAATTATGCCATGCTGTTAATCAATATACCGTAAGTATATATCATCATGTTCTATTCAAGTCTTAGAATTCAGTTTTATAATGATGGATTGGTAACAGAAAGTACACTTCAGGCTGCTGACAACAGTGTATAAATGGCATATGTATACATTATGGCTTGCTAATGTGATTGATTACAATTGCATCTGTGGCAGTTTCAATCACGACTGTTTTTACACACCTTTCTTCACAATGGTAATGCTGAGATTTCTATTAGGTGCACATGCATTTAATCCGCAGTAACAGCTGCCAGTAGTATATTAATTATCATTATACTGATAATGATGCAACTAGTATGCTGTTGGAAGTACAGCAATGTTCAATTTTGAACTTAAATGCACCTGCCCTAATTATCATTAGTTGTGCCTTTCAAAATGGCATGGTACCTGGCAGCTGTTGTTTTTCTTCTCGCATCTGCCAGAGTGAATGGTGTCGTTTGCTAGAAAGACAACTTCCTTTTCCTTTTATTCATTTCTCCAAACTGAAGCTTCATCCATCCCTGCCTTTTTGACCCACCATTTAGCCTGCACTGAAAATATAACTGCAACCAACACCCCTTCCACACAGCTGTTTAAAATCCACATTGAACTGGCTTATATACTAATGTGGACTCAGATAACCCAGTTTAACCCACTGCGCCCCCGGTGGGTTAAACCCCTGTGCCGGCAGGACTGAAGACCGACAGGTCACAGGTTCGAATCCAGGGAGAACGCGGATGAGCTCCCTCTATCTGCTCCAGCCTCTCATGCGAGGACATGAGAGAAGCCTCCCACAAGGATGATAAAACATCAAAACATCCAGGCGTCCCCTGGGCAACGTCCTTGCAGATGGCCAATTCTGTCACACCAAAAGCGACTTGCAGTTTCTCAAGTCACTCCTGACATGACCAAAAAAAAACAACCCCCAGTTCAAAACAGATAGTGTGGATTATTTGCCTTGTTATTCTGGGTTATATGGCTGTGTGGAAGGGCCCAAAGCTTCAGAGTTCATTCAAGCTTCAGCTTTTACTCTTTCCATCCCTCTATAAAAGCAAATGAAGCAACTAAACGTTATGTTTCACCTATGTTGTTGTGTTTTCATAGATGTATTTTTCTATTGTATTTATTGTTTTTATTGTGTTCATTGTTTTATGATGTTTTGGATATTTTCTGTGATTTGTTGTTTGGGCATGGCCCCGTGTAAACCGCTCCGAGTCCCCTTTGGGGAGATGGATGCGGGTTATAAATAAAGTTTTATTATTATGTATGTCCATTATCATGCACAAATCATTTTTTTTCATTCATTATTGGTTATTATAAGAATTCCATGGACAATATTCAATAGTTTAATCTTTAACATATTGGCTGGAATCCTGTTGGGAAGTCATTTTCAGCCTTATCACACAAGGCACTTGAAGCATCCTAGGATGCTTCTACCCTGGTTCACCCATGGAGACTCATGCTGCCCATCAAATGATGTAGGGTGACTCCTAGTGAGGATCCATTGGAGAACTGAGGTGGCAGCATGGTGGGACACTGCTGCCACCAACACAGAAGAAGCCTTGTGGTCCAAAAGAAACAACGGGTCTTTGGTGGGGCAGTGACATTTCCCCACATGGGATGGGGAAGTGTCAGCTGGTAGCTGGGGTACCAGGATTGCTCTACTGACACTCCACTGCCACCATGATTTGCCTCAGAGGCTGGTGAATAACGGCACTGGCTGTTTTGTATACATCACACTTGAAAAACATACAGTACGTTGGCCACTTACAACCTGACAAAGGCTTTTGGGCAGCCTGTGAAAAATGTAGAGGATGTAAAAGAAAGTAAAGATGTAATGAGGGCTTTCTGGAGAAACAGAGGCACATTTTTGGGGGTTGGAGGTGGCAAGAGAAATTGGGAACCATCTGAGCTCTGAGGGGTGCAGAGAGAAACACAGCCCTTTTTCTTTCTCAGCCCCAGGTATCTTCACCCAATTACTCATAAAACGCAGAAGGAGAACTGAGACTTCAATGTATTTCATGGTGGAAATCACTGGGTTGATATAGGTTTTTCGGGGTATATGGCCATGTTCTAGAAGCATGACCTCACAACCTCTGAGGATGCCTGCCATAGATGCAGGCAAAACATCAATTCAATTTTCAATTTTTCAATTCAATTTATTATTTGTTAATCGCCCTCCATCACAGACGCTCCGGGCAATTTACATAAAAATACAATTAAAATACAGGAGAGAATGCTTCTAGAACATGGCCATATACCCCAAAAAACCTACAACAAACCAACTGAGACTTCCTTCCATGGAAATTAAACAAAGAACAGCAAGCACACTCTTCAAGAAGAGGGAGTCAATCAGGAGTGTAGCCAGGGGGGTTGAGGGGCTTCAGCCCCCCCCCCCAAATCTCAGGGTAGTCCGCAAGAAGGCCTTACTGGTACATTATGTTTATGGCATTTTTGAATATTTTAGGATAAGTCTTCATCTAGTAAAAAGCATTTGCTAACAAGAGAGGTTAATTCTGTTGTAAAAACCAGTCAGCCTGGTCAGTAAACAGCCTCTCATACTAATATGGCCATGTACTTAGTGCACAAAATTTGTATTTTTTGTATGCTAATATCTCATTTGCAGAATACCATATTTTATATCTCGGGGGAGGGAATTACGGGCAAATGTATGCTGCTCACACATTGTTTCCCATAATTCAGAAACAAAATCTACCATTTACTTGGATTTGTTTTGAGTACAAGGGACCTAGGTACTTTCCCCCAAAATAGTCAAAGAATCTACATATATTATAACATATAATAATATAATTAATATATTATTAATTGTTTTTACTGCGATTGGTATGTGAGCCCTGACCCAAGCCAGCTGGGAGTGGCGGCGAATAAGTTCGAAAAAATAAATAAAATAAATAAAATAAAATAATTAAATAACAGAAATCATTTAACCAATTTTGCAAGGTAGGGCAATTGTCTTCTTCCCATATAACAGATGGAAGAGCTTGTGGTGAGAGAAAAAGACACGGAAGCTATATAAAGAATAATGTTGAAATTATGCCATGCTGTTAATCAATATACCGTAAGTATATTTAAACTGTTATGTTTATTCATATCATGATCTGATCACCAAGCTCAATATATCCCATTTGAATGGGGGTATTGGGATAATGATACAAAAGGTTTGGTAAGGTAGACCCTCTCTCACTCAGATTCAGCCCCCCCCCCCCAATCAAAATCCTGGTTACAGGTCTGGGCGGCACGTTACACTTTGCAAACCCCAGGCCAATAGGATTCGTTCCTTCTCCACCTGCCCTCTTTTAAATCCTCAAACTGGGACATTGCAGGCCCCTTCATGCAACATGTTATTTGCCATGTGATGGACAGAGAGAAGAAGTCTGGCCTCGACCGACCGAGGGCTGGCAGCACAGATTAAGAGCGTCGGGGCCTCATCAGACCTGGGCAATCAGTACCGGCCCCTCACCAGGTGTTTTGGAAGCCAAGACCACAAAGTGACCCCAAGTAGAGAAATCCTAACAGCTGGTAAACTGGCTTTACTTTTGGATTTCTGATATTTTTATGGACAATTACCTTTTGAAGTCCAAAACACCTGGAGGCCGGCAATTGCCCAGGTCTGAAATCTATACAGAGCTTGTAAAAGTCACTTTTGGACTACAACTCTTAGAACCCCCAAGCCTCATGGTGGAGTTATAGTCCACAAATTAGTTTACCAGGTCTGTTCATTTAGGAATCCTTAATGTGGTCAGATTCTTCCATGTCAATACCATATCTTTAGTGTAGAATTCATGCTGTTTGTTACCACTTTAATTACCATGGCTCAGTGATATGGAATTTTAAGAGCTGCAGTTTGGTGAAGTGCTAAAAACCTATCTTCAGCCCAAGGATGCTTAGACTATTTAAATTTTCACTCCTACCTACTTCCAAGTTGTGCAGATCTGGTATGTATGATCCCTACATAGCCTCTACATTTAGGATATTATGTAGGGGTTATGTAGGGGCTGTCAAATTCCCCAATCTCCATTTACCAGTGAACCAAGTGTGGTTCTCCACCTTGATCTCTTTATAGAGAGGGATTCTGTCTGGGGTTCCATTGCCACCTCTGGTCACCTAAGTTCCCAAGTAATGATAGCAGTTAAAACACTCAGGGCAAGTTAACATCAAAATTCTACTTAAGTATTCTTGAATATTGGGTTTTTACATGAGAAAATGTAATATGTTTAGACTATTTATTATTTGTATTATGAGTATACAAGGTATACATAGATCATAAACACGCGTTGCCACCCAACAGTGGTGCAAATAACCAATTAAGTTTCCGTATTCTAAAACAAAAATCAAACACTCATGGAGAACCTCACCTTTCATAATGCTTTCATCTATGTACCATCAGTATCTATCAGTTTTCAGCAATAAAGAGACTCTTTGTTTCAAAAGAAACATTATTGTTCATTATCAGAAGTGATGCAACTTTTAGAAGCAACTTTTTTGCCAAGACTGGAAGATTGATTAGAAGACTGATATAGGTTGGACTGGATGAACCATGTGGTCTCTTCTAACTCTATAATTCTATGTTTCTATGTCAGCTATCCCTGGGATCATAAATCACGCTTATCTCCTTGTAACTTAGGCCCCTTCTACACAGTTGTATAAATTCCAGATTATGTGCTTTGAACTGGATTATGTGGCAGTGTAGACTCATATAATCCAGTTCAAAACAGATAATCTGGGATCAGATCCTGGGATATAGGACATTGTAGAAGGGGCCACAGTAAGAGAAGGAGCTTTCCTCCCGTTCTATTGCTTCTTAGTGATACAGTTCCTACCAAATGGCCCCTACACACTCATTACAAATACATATCTTCATTTGTCCCCTCAGTGACAGGACTACGAAAGGACACATTTTAGTTATGACAGCCAGAATCTAGGAGGCTGAAAAATCAAGTAGAAGAGGATAGTCTTAATATTCTACCTATAGCACCAAAGTCCTTCTACAGTAAACAAGATAGAGAGAGCCCTGAAGCAATCTCAACAAGGCAGAAACACCCATTCTGTGATGTACTGGATTTAGAATTCAGACACATGTGGTTATTTTAGCCATCTGAACAGAGACAATGAGAGGCTGGTAAAAAAGAAAGAAAGAAAATAATCCATAAAAACATTTTGTAAAAGGTAGTCTCTAGAAAGTTTAATTTTATACTATTAACTCATGAAAGATTTTTTTTGGGGCAAGGTTATTTCATTTCAGGTGTGCATATAGTTGGATTTGGATAAAAAGTTTTGTCAAAATATGACAAGAGACTCTTTTACTGTGGTGTAATAATCTGTCCCTTTTTTGCCAAGCAATTTTTACCTCTGCTTCCAAATTTTCTGTTGCACATGTAATGCTTAGAAAGAAACACCTCTAGTTTGTTATCCCAAAAAATATCCATGCTATATGATTGAAATGCTTTGATTGCACTGTAATTGTCCTATGGAATCATACAATATGTAGTTTGGTGAGAAGTACATCCTAGTAATAGAGTGTTGAAGTTCAAGGAATGGTACAAGAGAATTCTGGCTACCTCACCAAACTACAAATCCTAAAATTCTATAGGTAGAGCTTCTATTCAGAAGTACATTTTACTTCAAGATTGTGTGTGTGTAACATAAACAATATATACAATCTTAAGAGAAACCAGAGGTCTTAAAATGTATATAGATACAAGATTAAGGAGGAAGGGAAGGGGAAACACAAAGGAATTAGGTAAATGTTCATGTGTCAGAATATGCATTTATGTTTGGTTAGCTCTCCTGCATCCAAATATGCTAGAAATTAAATGAAAATGACATTACACTCTTCTTACTGCTGTCAGCTAAAAGTGATGGACTCCCACCGTGCACCTTGAGGGTTTTCTTTATTTTTCTTTCCTCAAAAAAAAACCCCAAACCAAAAACCTTACCTTCATTAATTTTTAAGTTTAAACATAAAGTGGAAAAATTGAATGCATAACAAAAAGGAATCAAGGTTACTCTTCCCAGGTCACAATCCACCTGTCTAATTTTAAATTCAATACATTGAACTCTGGAGAAGTAATAAATACTGGATGTCTATCTGTTGAATTCTTTGACAAATAAAGTGGAGAGAAGAGTCAAGAATGTGCCACCTGACTCAAATGATTTAAGTTAGTCAAAGTTTGTTCATACTATCTGTGTATCATTTGGTGCATTACAATACTGCAACAACTGATGCCAGGCCCATTGCATTGTTTAGTACATTTTGCCCATTTATTCCACAGTTTTGTGCACCTTTATTCAGATATAGCTCTCATCCTAGATCAGTGGGTTCTTCCTAGATACACATGTAAATAAATGCTGCTGCTGCTGCTGTTGTTGTTGTTGTTGTTGTTGTGTGTCTTCAAGTTGTTTCTTACAATCTTAAGAGATATTGTTTATGTTTCACACACACACAATCTTGAAATCACATGATAGGCAAACCTATCATGTGATTTACGGGGCAAGATTTGTTCAGGAGGTACTTATCCTTGTTTGCTGATGCCGCCGACAGAGTGTGCCTTGCTTGAGATCTCCCATTCAGTTTCTATGGCCAAGTATGGACTTTAACCCCGATTTCCCAAAATCCTAAGGTACATCTACACTACAAAATTAATGCAGTTTGGCAGCACTTTTACCACCATGGCTCAGTGTCATGGAATCATGGGAGCTGTAGTTTTGTGAGGCATCAACACTTTTTGGCAAAAAAAATATAAAGACCTTGTAAAACGATGACTGCAATTTTTTCCGGCTTCTGAAATGTAACATATTTTTTTTTCAATGTACAGATTCATGAGCCTGATTTATTTAACAAAGAAATTGGTACCAGAGGTAAAAACAATTTGCCAGAAAAGGAGAAAGATGGACCCACAAAAAACGACAGCAACTCAACATGTTTTGAAAAAGGCCTTATTAAAAACCACATATATGTACATATGAAAATAAATAATCATAACCAGATAATTGTTGCATCAATAAAGAAAAACACTACAGATTTTCTATAAAAAATTTTCCAGGCTTCTTCCAAAATCTATTCAAGGAAGAATTTTATCAGTCTCCATATTTCTCATAATTTCCATTCTGGTGGCCAAGCATGCAGTTACTGTTACTGTTCTTGTTTTCTTCAAGTTGTTTTAAACCTGTAGCAACTCAGAGCCCATTCAGACAGGACCAAAATGCGGGACCTGAAAGGCCCACATCTAATGGGCTATTGGGCCTGTGGGAACTCACTAGGCTTGTTTAATACAAAAAAATGGTTTAAAACCTTTTCAGATGTAGGGGGCGCTGGTGGTTCAGATCTAAAGTCAATTCCGATTTTCACAGGAAAAAAAGTTCAAAACTTTTCAAAACTTCTGAGACTTCTGAATCCTTCATTAATTGTTTCAAAGTGATATTTCCTGTTTCATTGGGTGGTCTTTACTTTGAAAGTAGTTGTTTTATTCCAGAAAAAAGGGGGGGGGAGCAAAGGGAAGAAATCCATCCAAACTGGGTTAAACTGCGGCTCTCGCCCGGGACTGACGCAGGAGAGAAAGAAAACTGAAGGAAAGCCATCCAAACTGGGTTAAACAGTTGCTCTTGTCTGGGACTGATATGGGAGAGAAAGGAAACCGAAGGGAATCCATCTACAATGGTTTGTAAAGCTGAATAATTTCTGACTCACTTATTGATTCATAAGAGAAATGGTGGGAAAAGCTTCGAAATGGCAAGGATACTTCCGAGTTCCCAAATTGCTTCGAAATCGCTTCAAAAAGGCATTTGATCTGAATGTATTCCGAATTACGAAGATTCCAACTGTACCTACCCATGCTTAGAACTCACTTCCGGCCAGTCCTGGGAACCCCAACGCCCAAAGTACCCCTAAAATCCCACCTCCTCCCATCTCCTGACATGTCTTTTCCTCATGCCAGGAGGCCGTGAGGAGGAACTTAATAGCAGCCAGGTAAGTTTTCTTTAGTTTTTAGGGGTACTTTGAAGGACGTTGTGGTGGCTGCATGCCATTCCAATTGCTGTTAGAATGGCATGAAGCCATCCCCTACCCCGGGAAAGCCTGGGTTTTTGGGGTGCAGAGGGGATAGAAATGTGCATCATCCACCCATCCCATGGTGCACATTTCCAGCCTGTCTGGAAGCACCCTCAAAGGAGAGTTTCAGAGAGTTTTCCTGGAAGGTTGGCTCAGAAGGCATTTGGCCTTGCCTTCTTCTGTGCCTGAAAGTGTGTGTTTCACCTAAGGTGCATCAGTAGATTTCCATGCTCAACTAGAAATTTAAACTGTAGTCTGCATAGTTGTCGTCTACCACACAAACCACTAACTGGCCTCCGGTTAATCCTTTTTAACCTGTTTGGCACAGATGAATGAGGCACGCTCTCTGCTCTCTGTATTTGTGTTTCTCTAGCTTTCCCTCATTATCTCCCCAGTATTAATGCTGTTTGGGGGGGAAATCCAGATAAACAAAGAGTAAGACAGAAAGGGGGTGAATAGGTGGGCAGAAAAGGGAGTTTCACATTCAGAGGCTTTACTAATTGAGGTCTATCTGTAACTTCCCAGGTTTAGCGGCTAGAAGAAAAAGAACTCTTTAAAATATTCTCAGGATCTTGCAATCCAAGGCTTGCACTAAATTCCGATTTGGAGAAACTGAAATGCAAAATAATAATGAGTAGCTTGTCTAGTGTCAAAAAGAAATATTTACATATTTACAATATTCATTTTCTGTGTTGTAATAAAATGGTGGGAATTATGAGGTCTCCAGATGTTGTTGGATTACAACTCTCTAAAAGCCCTATCCAACTTTAATTGTCAGGGATTGTGGGAATTGCAACTCAACAATTTCCGAGGAGTCATATGATTACCATCTCCTTACACAGTATTTCTAATTTTTACTATTTGTTGTCTTAGAATAAGCATTCTCGGTAATTTTTATATGCATTTTTTCAAAAGATGAGAATAAGGAGCAATCTAGGGTTAGGTTGATTAAGGCAACTATTTTAGATAGCAGATGGCATGGCTCCTTCTTTCACTGTTCCTATTGCTATTTTACTTTCATGGAGAGCTCTGCATCTTTGAAACCAGCCTTCATTGTAGTGGCGAATGAGACCATCTTGCCACTGCCGAAGTCTGATCCAAATGCCTCTCTAGTTAGCTTCCATATGTGGCTGCAATTTTCCCCTATATTTCTGCCAAAGAGCTTATGGCAATAAATAATGGCACCGTGAAAGAGATTATACCAGAAGGTGTGTGACTCCAAGCCATTGAGGAAGCCAGTCCTAATCCAACACTTAAGTGTTACAATTTTGGACTACAGCAGCCAGAACTCCAGCAGCCAACAGGCACTGGCAGATCATACCTGTCTAAATCTGCTTGTCTAAAATTTTGGATACCAGGAAAACATAAAATTCCAGGTTTCAGATAGAAATTTCATGTGCTTTTAATGCACACCTTAAAAGAAGATGTCAGCATTAAGAGAGACATTTTTCATCCAAAAGTAGTAAATGACACCCTTCTCAGAAAATCGTGGACCATTGCCCTCAAGGCAGCCTCATTTGGAATTTGAAGCATAAAATCACAGACTCACCTTCCCAATTTGCACTATATATGCAACAATAATAAATTCTAAGAATCTGCAGCCTTTTAATACCAAACTCTGTTTTATTGTAGGTCTGGTCATCCCAACAGTGTTTAAAACAGTGTTTTAAAATGCAATCCCTAAAAAGAATAATTAAAACCTAGCAACAGTTCTATTTTATTAAACTTCCTAGAGATAACAACTTATGATATGCAAGATATGTGGCTTATTCACCTTTTGTCTAAGGCAGTGTTTCCCAACCTTTTTTGAGCCGCGGCACACTTTTTACATTTGCAAAATCCTGGGGCACACCACCAACCAAAATGACACAAAACTACACTCTAACACAGTATAACATATAGTTAATATGTTTTTAAATGTATTTATACACTCAGTGTGAAACCTGGGCCTGTTTTGATTAACACAACATAGATATCCTGGCAGGAATGGCAGAAAGACACAAACTTCCCACACAGAACTCCCATAACCAAGAGAAAATACTATAAGAGTTTGGTGGGCATTGACCTTGGGTTTTGGAGTTGTAGTTCACCTATATCCAGAGAGCACTGTGGACTGAAACTATGTTGGATCAGGACCAAACTTGGCATGAATACTCAATATGACCAAATATGAACGCAGATGGAGTTCAGGGGAAATAGACCTTGACATTTGGGAGTTGTAGTTGCTGGGATTTATAGTTCCCCTACAATCAAAGAGCATTCTGAACCCCACCAATGATAGAACTGGGCCAAACTTCCCACACAGAAAACCCAGGAGGCAAGAGGAGGTCTCTACTTGAGGAAAGGGAGGCGGGTCTTCCCAATGCATGGAGATGGAGAGACCAAGTAGATAACGGGTGGGGAGGGGGCCTTTATCGAGGTAGGTTTCTTAAGGTTTTTATACTTCAACACACTAGACTCTCCCCCCTCCCCTCTCGGAGGTTCCAATTTCCCACGGCACACCTGATGATCGCTCACGGCACACTAGTGTGCCCCGGCACACTGGTTGGGAAACACTGGTCTAAGGTCAAGATATGAAAAGATGAAGGAAAGTAACACATTTTTACCTACCACTGACTGTAACTATCCAAGTGCGCGGTACATCTATTTTGGCAAGATGTGTTATTCAATGGATGAAGATTCACCATGGAGCTTCTTTTAATTTACTTGGCATTCAAAAACAGTGTCACAATCTCTCTGGTTTATATCAACACAGGCATTAAAATAATTATCATGGAATTCTCCAATGCTCTCCATAGCATTCCTTCAGTCTGACAGTTGGGTAATTTCTGACCAAGTTCCTATGATCTGAAAGCAGAGCAGCGCATCCGTGGATCAGGCCCGGAGGTAAACAGCTGCCATTTGTAGGCACCACGCTGGAGGGGCTTGACCTTGCTGCTATTGACATCAATTATAGAATCCTCATTAAATTAAGCAGGAGCAAGTCTGGAATGCAGCCTGATTCTGAATACCCCCCAGATGCCCAAAGCCAGAGTGCTGTCAGCAAGCTGATCAGCTTGAAAATGGGGGCATGCAGATATATGATTGCGCGTGCCATAAGACGTTTACAACAGGAGCAAGCATTGCTCTATGGTATGCCTAGGTGAGTCCCTTAAAGATGGCTCATGGGATAGATGTCTGGCTGACTGATTACACTGACAGGCGGTTACCTTGTCTTAATCCTGAGAGCACCAAAAGCATGTCTTCCAGTCTTGCCTCAGTGACTGCCAAGCTATTCCTCACACTTTATTGGTTTCCTCACCTGAAAGGCACATTACCAAGGATGACTAACCTTTTTAAAAAAATATTTTTTTTAAAAAAAGAGGAATAACCTCTTGTGTACAGGATATTTACTGCTTTAGGGCACAATCTGTTGCTGCAGAGCTCTAACTGTTGCTGAAGCACTTATTGCCATTATGTGTGCCTCGGCAGCAAGGCATGTTGTCTTGTTTTTCATCTGTGAAGGTGGGGATTTATTGACAATACTAATCTTGTTTGAAAGTTACAGAGGCAGCAAGTCAAATGTATTTAAAGGAAGAAAGAGAGAAAGTAACTGTAATATCCTCAACTTTCCTTAATAGTTAAAAATCCGCTACTTTAATGGGAAGGTAATAGGCGTATTGAGATGTACATTTGCAACACCAAAAGACGAGGAGGAGGGAAGCCTAAGGCAACCCAGTTGTCCAATATTTCCAAATCCTGCTTCAAGAGACAAGCCTTTGTTTATTTGTTTCAGTTTTGATACAATCAAACACAAGTTCTTCTTTTGGTATGCTTCTTTTTTACATTTCCTCTCCTACAATATTAAAACAGCTTTCCACATTTTTGTTTCATATCTGTTTACTACAGAAGTATCTTCTGACCAAGATACACCTAACGTGCATTCCTCCTGGTAAGTGAGGGATGAAGTGAAACCAGCCACGTCATTGCACTGGGGCAAATTGCCTCTTTGCTTTGGGAATGGGGCCTGCTGAGTGTCATCACATGATGCTTGGTAGGCCCTGCCCCATTGATGCTCGAAGTTCCAAGTAATTGTTGCAAGATGCCTCCTCTGCCACCACACTTGGGTAAGTGTTTTTCGAGTAGCTCCAATAGAGCTACCCACATTTTTAATCTATTTTCCCAATCTGATGGGGGAAAGGACAATGCGGTAACACATACAAAATATATAATATTATTAGCATAGCACAATATTAGTATTATATATTACTATATTGTAGTATACCACTATACTGTAATATTACATGTAATATGAAATATACAATTATTATATTATATTATGTTGTATTACATAATATTATCAATATTATGTGTACAAAATATATTATATTATTAGCATAGCACAATATTATATATTACTGTATTGTACTAAACCACTATACTGTATTATTAGTAATATTACATATAATATGAAATATAAAATTATTATATTGTATTATTATTAGTATACGGTTGAAAGAAAAAAACCTCCTTGATGTCCCTTCTATCCGAACTTACCATTCATCAGCTACTAGGCAAAGAGCCTTCTCAGTGGTGGCTCCGACCCTATGGAACGCTTTACCGATGAAGTTCAATCAATTAGAAAACTGGCCCCTTTCCAGAGGGCTTGTAAGACTACCCTTTTCCGGCAAACATTCAATCTTAGCGACCCCTCTTAAAACTCGTAGAAACTTTGTTTTTATATGTATTGCTTTTTAATGTATATGCTTTTAGATTTTGTGAACCGCCCCGAGCCTATGGGGAGGAGCGGTATAGAAACTGAAATAATAAATAAATAAATGAATATTGCTGTTCTTTCCCCCCTTCTGATGCAGACAAGGATAGGGCACCAATGCGTCTTGTCCCATTCCCCCAATGTGATGGGGAAAAGAGGGACAGTGCATGCAGCTGGCAAAATAGCACGAGGGAACAATGTGTGAAGAAGTCCAAAAAGTTTACATTTTCCTTATTGCAGCCAGAAGCAGAAATAAAAGGGGGCATGCTCAAGAAAGATTAGCAAGTGCTCATACATAGGAACATGTTTAGTGATTTCTGATTTGCTAGTTTGGGCTACTGGACAATATAGCATCACCTTTGAGACTACTCTTATTTGCCTTCTCTAAAATGAAAAAAAACCCCGGGATAAAGGAAATATAAGAAGATCCCTCCCTAGATTATGAGCAGTGTGGCCTGGGAAGCAGTGGCTGAGGGTCATTCTTTAACTGTGCCAGGGAATCCTAGCCTGAGGGTTTCAGACAGGCTTCCTGCATGAGTTAGAGAGAATTTGACACACAAAGGTTGGCAGTTCCTCTTTGCAGTTCTTCTCAAATAAATGTAGCTCTTGTTAAATCTGTTCCCAAACGTGTGAGAATGATAAGCCGTTGCATAGCCATTCTCCTGCCCCTTCTCTCCTGGCAGACTTCTTCACAGATTTGACCCATACAAATTACATCCAGAAACTGAAAGATGAACATAGGAAGATTATGGTGCCCAAGTGCAAGAAGTAAGGTATCAAATAATGTTCCTCTGTGACATACAACCTATCCCTTGCCAGAAGCTCAGCTTCATTAAACTTTAGACCATGGTCCAGGAGACCAAATAATTCCTGGTCACACCATCTGCAAAACCAATTATTTGTTTCTGTTATCCTTTTGTCCTTCTTGGGACACATTCTTGAAATGATGATTTGGGTATCAAGGCCCTTCAGCATCTTACCCATAACCTCATAATCTTGTGTGGTCGTCCAAAGGCTATGCCTTGCAGTGTCATTGGTTCTGAAATGGACTGAAAAGAAGGACCAACGCTTGACAAGCCTTGTCAACCTCTCTGTTATATCTTGGATTTTTGCTCCAGGGAACCTACACGTCTCTCAAGTCATTCTGTCAGATTCACAAAGCACTGCTCCTGTGCCTCTCAGCTAGAAGTGTCCTACCACTATCACACATCTTCTTGGAGCATTCCATATACTGACTTTTCCAAGGGCACCTGCACATTTCCTGAGAACAAGGTACCGTATTTTGCACTTCTTGTTGTTCTGCATGATCACCGATGTTGGAGAGAGAGTCAAATTAAAACTTTAATTCCAAACTTACAGAATGATCCCTTTTCTTTCTACTTCTATGTGTAACTTCCTCCAAGTCTACCTCCTGTGTTTGAGGAGTGACGTCCTCTGCAGATAGGTCTTGTGTGTGATTCTCCCACAAGACAGAATTCTCTGCTGCGTCTAAGACAACCTCCTCCTCCCTAATACACTAGAAGGTGGGTACATGGACCTCAATAAGCTAAACATTTTCTTCCAAGAGGGTCACTAATTTCCATGTGCTGCAAGTAACTACCCACATTTTTCGGTAAGAACCCAAACATTCCATAGTTGCTGCAGGTGACTATGAGTTCACTCCCCATCTATTATTAGCAGAGTTAAGTAGAAAATTAAGTAGAGAATGGAATAGAAATCTGGGTCTCCCATTCAGACTCCCTCACCAAACACCTGTACAAGCACTCCTCTTTGTCTCCAACTCCAGGAATCTGTGCTGAAGCTATATTTTCATCATCTGTCTTCTGAAATTAAAATTTTAGTGAAAAAAATCAATTTTAGAATAAATAAAACATTTTTCTGTCCCTCTCCAACCACACTTCATTCTTCAGATTCATATAAGAGTTACATCTTGAGAACAGATAGTGAGGGTAGGATATGATGTGACATAATACATTGACAATAAAATGGTAACATTAGGATCACTTCTGCACTTTCTGTAATATATCTGTATGAAAGGAAGTAGAAGAAAGAAAAGAAAAATGTGTGGGAGGCAGAGATAGAAAATTATATGCTCCCATTAGCTGCTATGTTTATAGCTCTGAAAATGAAATACTGTTGTACAATTGAAATGAGAAAGAAATTCACAGATTATGAAAACTAGGTACAGGCACTAGGGAATTTACCTGGTCTGAGTTCGATTTCATGATTTTGAAAGAGAAATAGTATTTTGGCTGTCTCATGTATTCTGTTAATGGAATCATTGGGCATAGCTGTACCATGACGTGATGCTATTTTGTGTGTGTATATGCATCAATGCCTGTCAAGATCATAGTAAATACAGCATTCAAAAAAGTTAATAAACTATGAGTTACTCCAGAACATGATAATTTATAACTTCATCATGCCACGACATAGGCCATGTGTAATTCTGGAAACCACTTAAATGGGAGTGTAGTGTTATTATTGCAACCTATGCAGTTCAGTTGCATTTCTTGACTTTTTCTCCTAGCTGAGTCTGCAGATGGGTGGCTATTTTCCTCCAGATCTCTTTCTTCTCATAACCATAGCAAATTGTTTTGTATTTTTGTTCATCATGCATTATTTATTAGATTCAGTTTAATATGATTGCTAATTTTAAAACCTATGGTGTGCAAATAAGTATTTCATTGCCTAAAATTAGCTCCTGACTATATTTTCTTTGAAACTAATTAACTGTCATAGATATCTGGGTCCGCAATCACCAGGAAAGACAAAAAAACCTCTTAATTGCCAGTAATTTTCTAAAACAATGACTGAAATAATTGTGAAAAGCTGTCAATGTCTCATTGCCAATTAATTGCACAATGAATTGTCTTAACATTCATACTGATAAGAGTCCCATCCCCGTCCCCCCGTCCCCCCAACCATCATAGCATTTTGCTATTGGGGAGGTAATGTTGAATTTTGGAGTGGAAGTCTAGAAGTCAACAGGATCTATCTTATCACTGTTGACATTTGTAATGATTTGGGATGCTCAGGACTCCAATCCAATAATGTAGTATTTCCCACATGTATGTTGGAAATTAGATTTTTGTCCCAAGTATGTAATACTCTGTGCCTGGGATTAAGTTTATTTTTTTTACTGTGAGTCATCTTGTCTCCTGAAATTGGAAGAAAGAGGCAAGGTGATAAACTGGCGATAGGGGCCCTCATGATCCTGGGGTGCTAAAAAGTGTTATAATATGAGTAGTGCAGTGTTTCCCAACCAGTGTACCGTGGTACACTAGTGTGCCGTGAGCGATCATCAGGTGTGCCGTGGGAAATTGGAACCTCCAATACCCTTTCTTCCTCCTCCTGCCAAACACTTTTTCTTCTCCACTTGGGCTCCCTTCTTCCCAGCCTCGCTCTGCTTGCTTTGCCTCGCTTTGCTCACGCTGCCGCTTCTGCGTGAGGGGGGAGGGAGGAAGACGTGACCCATGTGGGCGCTACTGCGCAGACTCGCCCCACATCTTCGTTCTTCCCCTCCACAGTGCTCTCTGGATATAGGTGAACTACAACTCCAAAACTCAAGGTCAATGCCCACGAAACTCTTACAGTATTTTCTCTTGGTTATGGTAGTTCTGGGTGGGAAGTTTGATTCCATTCCATCATTGGAGGAGTTCAGAATGCTCTTTGATTGCGAGTGAACTGTAACTCCCAGCTGTTGAGCAAGACCTTCGTGTGTGTCTTTCTGCCATTCCTGCCAGGATATCTTATGTTGCGTTCATCAAAACAGGCCCAGGTTTCACACTGAGTGTATAAATACATTTAAAAACATTTTAACTATATGTATTACTGTGTTAGAGTGTCATTTTGTGTCATTTTGGTTGGTGGTGTGCCCCAGGATTTTGTAAATGTAAAAAATGTGCCGTGGCTCAAAAAAGATTGAAAAACACTGGAGTAGTGTACCAGAAAGTTGTTGTCCCTATGCAACCCACTGTCAATGGACTGTAATTAGTGCATATATTGCAGTTCCATTGTTTCCATTTCAAATTGTAGGAGGGGTTTTTTTGGGTTCAAGTACTGCTATTCTGAGATCCAAGACCCAGGAATGTTACATTGTTCTGCAACTGGGTTTTCTGCATTCTGAATGCTTAGGTCTGATTAATGTTCATTTATCCTTTGGCACAGAAACTGGATGGGCAAGTGAAAGCACCTCTAATATTGTGGATAATGTGATTAGATTCTTTGATAACATTTCCTAAGTAGATGTGTGGGCAGAGTTAGCATCTGGGTTTGTAGCAAGGCCTTGAGAGCTACCGATTTCTTTCTCTCAGTCTCAAAGGTGCTGCATTATCCACCACAGAAATGCATGAGCTATAACTTCTAGGATATTCAGCTCTTATCCATGAATAATCTTACCTTCTGCCACAGTTAAAAATGTGCAGCATATTTTAAATGCAGTGTAGCTAGTTCAACATTATTAATTTTTGCATCGCTTCTTTTGATAATAAAAACATAACCCAACAAACATCTAAATACTGCATAATCTTACAATACTTTCATTTATGATATATGCATATGTGCTCTGTGTTTTTGCATATGTAATGCCATAAATTACATCGATAAATACAGCTGAACCGTTGAGCTGTCATAGTGTCTTCCATCAGCTTTTCCTTTGATGTCACGCTTTATTGCTTGGATACTATGATTTTATGACTGTGATTGCTATAATAACATCAAAACACAGTGCTGCTTTTAAATATATTCACTTCAGCCTTTGTTCTTAAAAGAGACCAGTTATTTATTTCTGTCCTCTGAAGAATCTCGTAATCCAAGCAGTGAGTCAAATGTCAGGAATGCTAGTAAAAATGACAAAAGATGCTTGTCCCAGCAATAGAGATGAAACCAGCTATTGTGTGACGATAGTGTGAACTTAACTAAATTTTATATATGCTAGCCTGAATATAAGAGACTTGAAATCCATGGTTTCACTTACCCACATACCCCAAAATGTTCAGAATTGTTTGTAGTGGTCTCCAGTTTGAATCTGTGATGTTCTTCTGGCCCAAGTATACTACAGAATAGCAATAAAGGGTTCAGAGAAGCCCACAAATAGAAGTTGTATTCTATGATAGACCTCCAGCCCAAGTAGTATCAAAATGTAGACTTCACTAATATCCATCTTTCAGTTATCCACATGAAGTCTTGGAATGTATTTCCTGTAGATACAGGGGCCATACTATATTAGCATATCATTAATATCAGAATTACCAGTATCTCTTAGAACAGAGCTCCCAGAATCAGACCTCACAACCTCTGAGGATGTCTGCCATAGATGTAGGCAAAACGTCAGGAGAGAATGCTTCTAAAACAGGGATGGGCAACCTACGGCCTGCGGGCCGGATGCAGCCCAGCAGCCGATTCTGTCCGGCCCGGGGAGAAGGGTGTCGGGGGTAGGGCCAAGAGGAAGGGGTGCCACTGCCGCCATCCCATCGCAGGCTCTGTGGGGCCTCTGTCGGCAGACAGGCCGGAGGAGCGGTGGCTTTGGAGTGCCTTCCATCCCTGGAGGCGATCCGGGCCTGCAGCGGGAGCATTCAGCGGCCGACGGTGGCTGATCACCCTGATGACCTGGAAGACTTGATCGTCTTCCGGGTCACCAGGGTGATCAGTTGCCTCAGATCACCGACTGCTCCCCCTGCAGGTTCGGATTGCCTCCAGGGATGTCAGGCACTCCATAGCAGGGCGATCAGCTGGGGAACGGCTGGGGGCGAGAGCGGACGGAGGCCTGTAGCCTCCGATCGCCTGTTTCTCTGCTCTCCTCTGCTGCTGCGGTGGCTGGGTCCACTTTGCCATCCTCTGGGCTGGGTCCATTGGGCCATTCCATCTTGGTTCGCACCTTGTCATCTTGAATTTAATTTTATTTTAGTGGTTTTTATTATTATTTTATAAAACTTTTATAATAATAATATAATAAATAATATAATATAATGTTATATTATATTATAATTTAAATATATTATAATGTCTATATATATACTATAATATAATAATTATGATATTAATACTAATAATATATGAATATTTCTTGATATATTAATATGTTAATATTAATGATGTGTAATATATAGTAAACTAGCTGTACCTGGCACGCGTTGCTGTGCCCTATTTTGGAGATGCGAGGAAGTCTGAGTATGTAAGGGTTGGAGTTGTTGTTAGTTATGGTGTTGTTGGGGTCATGGCTGTGTTGTTGTGGGTTGTTTTGGTGGGTGGGATGTTGGAGTCCTGTGGAGTTGTTGTTGTGTGGTATTGCTGGCGTTCTGCATAGCTTGTGGATATACAATGTTTTTGTCTTTCCGTCTGCTGTGTTGATGTAGAGGTTGATGCGTGTGTGGGTGGGGTACTTTGGAAGTGAGTGGAGGTACTTGAAATCCCATTATCCATGGTGTGTCCTCCTCTAATCTGCAGTCGGATGGAGTGTGGGTCATGGGGGGCATTGTTTGCCAAGTTTGGTCTTTATCGGTCTTGGTTCTGGGACACAGTGGTCTGTGGGGAATGATGGGTTTTGAAGTATTACAAATCCCATTATCCATGGAGGTACTTCAAGTCCCATAATCCATGGTCCGCCCTCCTCCAAACTGTAGTATAATGTAGGGTGGGTCATTGGGGCTCTGTGTGCCAAGGTAGGTTACTGTAAATTCAGGCCATACACAGTGTCCCATGAGCTGAGGCCTAGTCAGGAACAGCAAGTTAATGAAGCCTTACTGTCAATTCAGGCCATACACAATGTCCAATGAACTGAGGGCTAGTCGGGAGAATCAAGTTAATGAAGCCTTACTGTCAATTCAGAGCGTAAATAGCATTCCATTAAGTGAGGCCTATTCAGGGAAATTAAGTTAATGAAGCCTTACTGTCAATTTTGGGCGTGGTCTGTGATTTGCAGGGGTGTAAATTTTCTGTGGGAAGTGAATTGGGTGTTTGTGCTTGTGCCTCAGCCCTTTGCCTTATCCTCCTCTAACAGTTTACTATGGGTCGGAATGTTCATGTTGGCTGGCCAGTACAGGAGTTATGCAAATCCGCCCTTATTGGCAGCCAATCATGTTGTCAGAATGTAGAGGCTGGGAGAGTCATTGGCAGCGCCGGAGGATGCTGGGAAATGTAGGGTTTTTTTACTCGTTGTTTTGGGGGCCTTTTAGGTTTTGGGGGGGAAAGTTTCTTTGCTACAAATATACCTTGTCTGAGGCCTATTTCTGTTGGCAAGTTTGGTGTCTCTGCGTTGTAAGGTTTCTCTGTTTGGGACGGTCGTTCCATGATGACTTCCTTTATATATATAGCCATAGTAAATAAATAAATAAATCATGTAGATTAGAATGTAGTTCCGCCTTTAGGTGCGGCCCTCCATAATATTTTTTGGCTCTCGTGTGGCCCCTTGGAAAAAATAATTGCCCACCCCTGTTCTAGAACATGGCCATATAGCCCGAAAACCTACAACAACCCCTTTGATCCCAGCCATGGAAGCCTTTGACAATACATTTCCCAAAATCTATTTGGCCTACTGCCCTCTTTTCAGAAAAAAAACCCTCCACACTGTAATCTACCTTCTTTGAGTGAACAAACAGAAAGACACAGTGACAAATTTGCCTTCTTTTATGTATCTATATTCCTACCTATATCAAGACACCTTGAAGCTTGAAATTATAAAATTATACATTAAAATCAGGCATTGCAGCATTCACATTGCTCACAAAAAATAAGTTAGCAAAGGATAACATTGAAATGAAAATTACAAAGAACATTAAAAATAATATTAATGTGAAGGATGAACCTGGAGCACTGCTATACATTTAGTAATATTTAGCTATATTTTTGTCAACAGGATTATTAAATCACTTCAATTAGGAATTTGCAGTTGGCTTCTTTTTTTAGTTAACAGATTTATGAACGCACTGAACTCATGTTCCACTAAATGCGATACAGGAAATGTAATTAAAAACATTTATATTATAACCCATAATTCAAGAGAAAGTGTAGATATTCAGTTTTTCAGACATAACTGTTGGTAGCTGTGTTTGAGTTTAGATTGCATTTTAATTCCTCATTTGTTGTTACTTCTATCTGACACTTCTTGTAATATTGGAGATTCTTCTATGTTTGAATGAACCTTTATGTTTTAAATCCTACCAATCCCAGCTATTCTCTCTTCCCACCGTGGAATTCTCTGCCTCAGTCTGTGACATCAGGAGACAGTCTCGGCCAATGAAAAAGCTGATCTTGAGAGGTACAGCTCCTGACCAACTAGGAGAGGGACCAGGAGGTTTGGATAGTTGTCAAATTGTATAAAATATGCTGTATGGTTTATATTGGTTCTTTGAGCAATTACTCTGTTCTGACATCCATCTGGCCAGCTGAATAAACCTCTGTTTCTGCTGCCTTCAACTGGTATGTGTCCTTGATCCTGATTTCAAAATTGCACCAGGCACTTATCCTGGAGCCCAATTTCAGAAAGCTAGCTGTTTCGACAACGGATGGACTTTTTTTTTTGAAAGAGTGGAGCAGGTCCGGACCCCCCAAAATTAAAAAAAAGTTCGATCCTTGGGCGCAGAAGCCCCCCCCCCCGCGACTCCTCTCTCCCTCTTAAAGCCACCATGCCGGCCTGAGAAGTGGCCGAAGCTCGCCATTTTTTTCTCAGGCCAGCGTGAGGAGGAAGGGGCGGAACCGCGAAGGGGAGGCCCGCCCTTGGGGCCACTGCTGCGCATGTGCGGCATCGGCTCTGGGGGTGGGGCTTTCTTTCCTCCTCCTTGCGCCGGCGAGGAGGAAGAGGCGGAGCCGGGGGTGGGGCGGAGCTGGGGCAGGGGCGGAGCCTTTGGCCTAGGGTGCCAAAAGGGCATAATCCGGGCCTGTATATGGACATAATAAGATGTTGTGAGAGGAATGCTATCTTTCAGGGGCAGGCATGTAGCCAGGGGGGGGGGCTAAGGGGGCTTCATCCCCCCCGAAATTCTCAGGGTGGTCCACGAAAAGGCCTTACTGGTACATTATTTAAACTGTTATGTTTATTCATATCATGATCTGATCACCATGCTCATTATATCCCACATTAATGGGGTTATTGGGATAACAATACAAACGGTTTGCTAGGGTAGACCCTCTTCCACCCAGTCTCAGCCCCCCCCCCGAACCAAACTCACTCCCCCCCCCAATCAAAATCCTGGCTACGGCCCTGTTCAGGGGTAACAAAGAGACTGTGAAGACTCGGCAATTCCAATGATGAAATGATCCCTTCCTTCAAATCTATGAAACAAATGATACTGCAACTTATACCTTTCAACATATTGCAAAGCCACAGGTTGTCATTTCATTGCTCTTTTCTATTGAAGTACATAGCCCAGAAAGAGGTCAAAGAATAGTAAAAGTGAACAGGTAGTGCTGCAAAGAAAGATTTCATTTACTGGACCCTACTCTGCACTTTTATGAATTAGAATTTGTGGCAAGAAATGGCATCCTGCCAAGTTGAAAAATTGTATTTCACAAACCTGATCAGGTGGACTTTGAATGATGCTCCCAGTTGGGAGTGTTGTGTGGACACTGTGGAACTAATTCTTTTCCACCACAGGGTATTTGCCCCATGCAAATGCACCCAGATATGCTGTTTCCTGTGCATATATACCTCACTGATTTTATAAGAAATATGTGTTATAACTGTGAATATTTCCAGCGGTTAAGGATACTCCTGAGGTTTCCTGGCACCCAGGAAACGTGTTTTTGGCTATTTAAAAATATTCCTTCCATGTCTAGTTTATTTTTCCCTTGGGTTAATTTTTGTATGTGGGTTTACACAAGGGAGGACATATTTTTTAGGATTTCCATAGAGCTTATACTGTGGAGCCAACTAGATATCTATCATTTCACCATATCAAATAATGGCTGATCTTCTGCAGAGGCTAAGTGAATTTTCATAAATCCTTCACATATAAAGTGCAGGTCTATATCTCTCACAAAATAGTTTCACTTTGACAAAAGGATAATAGTATTGAAAAGACAGTTTAGAAAACTACACTCTCTTATTGTCAGAACTAAAGGTTTGCCACAAGATGCACACTTTATAAAGCTTTGCATTTAAGATATTTCTGCACATAATTTCATTGGTTCAAAGCTGCTTTCTGCGTTAGGTTTTGAATTCCCTCTGAAACCAATATATGCTATTGGGCCTTCTTGATTTTAAAATTGAAAAGAATAAAGAAAAACTTTTTGTATATAGCATTACAGCGGCAAGACTGGTGGTCGCAAAGCATTGGAAGGAAGAAACCCCTCCGAAGACTGATGAGTGGATCGCCAAGCTAATAGAAATTATGAACATGGACAATCTAACGAGAGCCATGACGTACCAGATGGAAGCCACAGACTGGTCACCAATAATGGACTATTTAAGAGAACATAAAGATATAAAGGACTTTCTGTATATAAAAAATTGGTAGTGCTACATCCGGATCAGGGAATTAGGGATTGTATATTATATGAATAACATCTAAGAAGTATTAGATGAAGTTGGTCTACGGGATTGGAAGTCTATAAGATTAAGAGAATGTTTGCTGTTTAGATGGTTGATGTTAGAGATGCCCCACAGACAAGGAGTCTGAAGGGGCATGTTTGAGTGTCTGATTTATGCTTGTTTTGTCTACTTTTTAATTTTGGAAAATTCAATAAAAATCTTTTTTTTATTATATATAAAAAGCTGTTTTCTGTTACATCCTTCCCAGGCTTTGCGGTACAGCCAGTCTTGGGTTATGAACAAGATAGGTTCTGTCAGTTTGTTCTTAAGTTGAAGTTGTATGTAAGTGAGAACAGGTAATTTTTACAGCCTTTACAACCTTATCACATGGAACAAAAAAGGTGTCCAAGGATGCTTCTCACCCATCTAGCCCCATGATGCCCATCAAGTGGAGCTCCATGGGTAAGCTGGAGCACCAAGATAGCCCCACTGCTACCCTGACGACATCCAGATTTGTATGGGGACTGGCGAATCACTTCACCGAACCTCATCCATGCAATGAGATCCTAAGTGTAACTCCAGCAATATGTGTGTGTGTGTGTGTGTGTGTGTGTGTGTGAGACTCTCAACCTGTGGGTCCCCAGATGTTTTGGCCTACAACTCCCAGTTTACAAACTGTTAGGATTTCTGGGAGTTGAAGGCCAAAATATCTGGGGACCTACAGGTTGAGATCCAATGTTCTATATTTAAATATCTATAGAATGAGATATATAAGCTTTGGATAGCATAGGGGAGGGTCAATACCCTATGGCATTTTGCTGTTTGTGCTTCTGTTAAAAAATCAACTTATAACAATTGAATTGTGAATATTTTGGGTTGTTGTGAAAACACGAATTAGTGAAAATGTTGTTTTCACATGAGAAAATGACCTTGGTTCTCATTGTTTCCCAGTTCCATCTGCTCTGATTTCTTTCCTTTATCTTTCCAGGTGCAGAGCAGAATTCATGTCTATAGTAGTTTTCTGTATTACATTCAAGCAAATGATACATAACATAATCTAAGGACCTTGTCAGGCATGCTGTCAAAAATGTAGAGGATCACCATGTTCCAGCAGCGGTCACGCAGGGGGCATGGGGAGCTGTTGTTGCAGCTTCCCCCTGCCTCATCACATGGAGTTAAGCCTTTATTCAGCAGCTCAACCCATCATTCCTTATGGAAACACAGGGAGCCTGCCATTTCCCACCATTGCCATTTTTCAGCACTGGAGGCACTTCAGCCATGGAGTAGTTATCCAGAGTGTGATAGGAGCCATCGAGATTTGTGGCTGAAGTTCAAAAATACTGTCAAGCTGCTGAAAATAAGGCATGTCTGAAGAGGTTGCAGGTATATAGTCACACCATATAATATTTTACTTTTTATGCCAGGTCCTGAGAACGTGACATTATGAACATTGTAGTATTATTTATTATTTATTTAAAACTTTTATATCCCGATCTTCTCACTTCCAAAGAGGGACTCAGACCGGCCGTTCAGCAAGAATTCAATGCAGTTGATACAAATTAAAACATCATATAACCATAAAAAGTTAAAATACATATAAATAAAATACATATAGATAAAATGCATTAAAATACATTAAAGCCAAATCGCCAGATAAAATCAACTTCAATTCAATCCAATACATGTGGCCATTAACTTTTATCCAAAAACAATCTCGGTCCTTATTCTGGGAATGCTTTCTTCCAAAGCCAAGATTTTACTAGCCTCCGGAAGGACGGGGGAGCAGACCTGATCTCGCTCGGGAGAGAGTTCCATAAGTATTTAACACCATCCCTTTGTAGCTGAGGTTCTGCATTGTGAAGCATGACTACAGATATGCCAGAGCATGAGGTGATGAGCAGGGCTAGCCATCTCTTTTCCAGTAGATGGAAACTTTGTGTTAGCAATCTGAAGCTATAGGAAAAGAGTCAAATGAGTTCCCATCCATCACACCACTTTCTGGCCATGTTGAATTGCTTGTGTTTTGGGGTGCGCACACTTAAAATGTTAGATTTGACAGGGACCTTTGGTCATAGCACAATGGTGATCAAAAACATGAATTGTGAGTCAGAATTCATTAAAACAATGCCAACCTATATCAATAACTAGGTGTCTATGTGTGTAAAGATGAGTTACCATTTCCCAAATAATAAAATCGATGCCCAGTATATGAATGTTACTGCTCCACTACATGCACACAGACGCACAAATATACTCTCACTTTATTCCATTCTTGTTTCCTAATATAAGTCAGTGGTGTTAAAGCAATATCCATGACTACTGATTTAGTCTGCACGGTTTTGCATAAAATCTATATCTCCTCCTATGAGACTTCCTCAAATAAGTTGCATTAATTCTTATATTTGTTGAAACAATATTTCTTCTTGCTATGCCACCTGCATCCAATTATGGGAAATGCTTTAAAATTCCATATTCTGGCATGACATGCTTGAAAATCTTCAGGGAGGTTAGTTTGTCTTTAATAACTAGTCCCAAATTGTGCCCTGTGGTGTTCTACTATGGAAAACAAAGGGTTCCAAACTGCTATGAAAAGCAGTATATCATATGGCTACTATCTGTCAAGCAAAGAGCAATTCAGAAACTGGGAAGAAAGGAAGAAGAGAGAAAAAGAAATGTAGCAGCAATAGAAAATCTAGTGCATTCAGACAACTTTCTATCTAAACAGGTACCAGGAAAAATAAAAACTCAACTTCTATTTACGATATCTTGTCCCTAGGCATTACAATCTTGGTGACATTTTTTTGGTTCTGGCTGATGGTTTGTTTTTTTTAATAGAACTTGGATAATTGAAAAAGAGTAAAAAAAATGACTTGCCAGGATTTCTGCTGGGCATATGAAATGCCTCTTTGTTCTGCTACATGTTAAATTTTGTAGATAGATGTACCATAGACAACTCCTTAACCAACAGCCATGGGTTGTTTTGAGTTTCATGGGTGTTTTGCATTTCTTCATTCCTACAGAGACTACACTTATGTTACTTGGAGAATTTTGTTATATCTTCTGTCAGACAGATGCTTGCTTCTAGGTGTATAAAAAGTGCAAATTAATGTCTAAACATCACAGGAGAGGAAGAGAGAGAAAATGAGAGAAATCTCTGCTGATTAGATCACACTTGAAGCTGAAAATAGGGGCAACCATCACAGAAAAGCAATAGAAGAAATAATTCACAAAGAAGACTCACGTTCTGAAGCTTTGTGGCAAGAACTAGTAGACAATCTCTTTCAAACACATTGTCATGTTATGGTTTCTTCTTAAGGGATTTCAGGCTAGGACAGAAGCCGGCCTAGATCCCACTGCAGACAGTTCTCATTGTATGGACTTGAGAAATTCACTCATATCTTTGACTCCCTCTCACATCAATTAAAAAGAGAAGGGGAAGAGACTAGAGGGTATAATTTTAATTCCCTATAGGGAGTGCTTCAATTATGGGTTCCTGTATGCCAGAATGGGGCTGGACTGCATAGCTCTTGTGGTCTCTTCTAATTCTATGATTCTCTAGGTTGTTGTCTCTGAGTGGAGCTCCACAATGAAAAAAGTCTCAGAAAGCTCTCCATCTGTTAAGTTCTTTTTCTGATCCTGTTCTCTGGAGTACTAGCTACCCATCCAAATTTAATGTGATCTTCAGATTTGATATCCCTCTATTCCATTATCCAAGTCACGTATAAAGATGGTGGATAACACAGAAGCCAGGAAAAATCCTGTGGCACCCTACTAGTCACTCCTCTGAAGAATAACAAGGAGCCATTGGTGAGCACCTTTTGGGTTTGGTGGGTCAACCTATTACAAGTCTACCTAACAGTAGAACTGTCTAGCCCACATTTGACTGTCTTGTTTGCAAGAATATAATAGAAGATGTAACGACTTGGGGTTTAACCACTTGGGGCAGGGTGGACCTTCCTATTTTATATCCCACCGCTGCCACCAAATAAATGTAGCAACCTGGCCCTTCCTGACCACTGAGCATTCTGGTAACGCTGCCACCAACCTAAAATAGTCCTTAGGATTTTTGTTAAAGTTGTAGATAAGCTAGGCTCTTATTCTAAACATGAAGTGAGAGGATTACTGAAGTGAAATCTCTTCTCCTAGGCTGGGACTGTGGGAATGCTGGAACCGGTACACTCTGTTTGATGTAATGAGGCGCACTGGAAGCTTCTTTTTGAAAGTTAACAAATAGAACGTTTATTGAATTAATAGGCAGAGCTTGAAAGGTGCAAATGCGTAACTTGTGAGAAAAGATGTTATTACAGCTTACTGGTTTCTTAAGATGGTTTCTTTAAAACTTAGTTACGATGGTATTCAGTAAACTTGGTTCCAAAACTAGACAGTTGGTGTATGGTACACAACTTGTCTACCTAAACTTCCTCACTCTAATTCGCAGACTAGTAGTGAGTAGTCCAACTAACTAAATTTAATTAGTTCCCTGAGAATCCACTCAGGCCTTCAGGAATACCCTAGCTACCTAACTCTCTTCTAGAGTTCCCTGTAACTGGCTTCCCAGAGATGTGAGCCTGTTGCACCGTAGACCTGAAGGCCCCTCAGTATACCACTTGAAACCATTTAAATGCTTTATTTAGAATAATTGGTAATAGTAAAGAGGCTAGGAATAAAGTCTATTGATGCTTTCAAGCAGCAAAAGATAGCAGCAAATTGTCCAAAAGAAGCAAGGCTATAGTCCTTTGGCAAACAGGAACAAAAGTAAAGAAAATCCTCTTGCCCCAACGGGCTAATCCAGGAAAGGGTCTTGGCACAAGGCTTGGCAAACAAAGTTCAAGGCAGGCCCACTGGCCAGGCAAGGTTCCGTGAAGACTTGGCTTGGAAAACTGAACGTTGGCGAAAGATGGCAACCATATCTGAGACCTAGCTTAAATAGGTCCCACAGGCTTTGAAGTTGCGACGCACTAGAACGTCGAAACTAGTTCTCATAACAGTTCTCCAACTGGGCCTTCTCAGGCCTTTTGCATGGGAATGGTATGCGGTTCCAATTAGCAGTAGCACCTGGGCAAATGGGAGTGAACCCATCTCCGCTTATCGGCCCGAGATGGAGCCGAGAGCCTCTTGTCCTTGAACGGGAAATGAACTGGGAGTCTCTGCAAAGGCTGCCTGGTAGCGGCTTGCTTTCTAGCCTGGCAGGCCTGGCTGGAATAACATGGCTTTGGTCTGGCTTGACCAAGGAATCAGGTTGGGGACCATGCTGGGGTATGACAGAGCCAATCTCTAAACCCCTAGAGATCAAAAGCCTGTGTTCTGACTGCTGTCAGCTCCTCACAGAACTTTTCCTGTCAGCTTTCCAAGACACCTCTGTCTTCACTGACTGCTCACTCTCAACTCCCTCTAAAAGCTACACTTTTCCCCTCCAAAGATAGCTGGCTCCTCCCCCTCACTCTGAGCCACTCCCAGGCAGCTTTCTCTCTCTCCCTCTCTCTCTGAGGAGGTCCCAACCCACTCCCCTTTTCCTGACTCTCCCTTCTTAACATGGATGCCAAGCTGTTTCATAGGCTGACCTCACAGGCTTCGGCCTAACAAATGGGTGAGTCCTTGTGAAAATCAAGATATACTATATCCACCGCAATCCCTTCATATACTCTGCTTGTAAATCTATCAGTATTAATAGTAATAGCAATAATAGAATTGGAACTCATGAATATGTGTAGGTAAGGAAGTCAGAAAAACTGCATCCCAGAATGATCTCTGGGCTGCTAAGATTTAAAAATATGAAAAGGGTTTGTTTGGCTACATTCATGTCATGTGCCAGGGTTCTCCTGGTAACAAGGGCTAGAAAGTCACTGTTGAGCTGCAAAGTGGATGGGAACCAACATGTTGGATACCAGTTCCAGACTGCTTTATTTGTCAGTGTAGAACAGGCATGGGCACACTTTGGTCCTTCAGGTGTTTTGGACTTCAACTCCCAGAATCCCAGCTAGTTTACCAGCTGTTAGGAATTGTGGGAGTTGAAGTCCTAAACACCTGGAGAGGCAAGGCTTGCTCATGTCTGATGTAGAACCACCATAGGTCTAAGAAAGCTTAATAACAGGAGCATTTAAAAAACCTACAGGTAAAGGCAGCTATTCTTTGAAAAGATTCAAATCGTGTTCTTAAAGCATTATATGTAAAAACAAATTATTTTCAACAGTGATTTTCCATTCTATATTATAAAATAATTGCCAAGCCACTAAGGACTTTTCATTCGGCATCATTAACTACATTTTTCAGACTCAAAGAATATTCAAATGACTTGAAATTACCTGGACAAACTAGCGAGGCTGTGCTTTTTACCTGCTGCTGCTCCTTGATCAAAGGGATTTGACCTACCTTTATCAGATCAAAAGTAATCTGCCCTTTCCAGATACGTGAGGCATTAATGCCTTCGCTTTAAAATAACCCAAATGAATATTTGAAAGGTGATTTGTAGAATCTATCAAAAATTAATATTATTATTTGAATTCATCTTTATCTTGCTATAGTACTGGCAAAAACCCAGCATGCTTATTCTCCTGAAGGTGAAGAAACACTTAAAAGTTATAAAGAATGCCTCTAAGATGGAATATTAAATTTAATTAAACTAGGTTTTCCAATTGTGCAGTGGTATGACAGATTTTTAAAAAACCAGAAAACTAAGTGTATATTTAAACTCACAAAATGGCAAAAGTGTTGCACCTCAGATCGCGGCAGTCCCCCCCAGATCACACACATCAGGCAAATACTATAAATGTACTTTTATTTAGAATAAGAAATAGTCCAAAGGTAGAAAGATGCAAGATAAATCAAATCCAAGGCAAAAGGCAATTCAAAATAGTTCCAAAAACGGTGGTAGAGAAAGCTGGCATAAATCCCATGGAAAACACAGTTGCAAAGACAAGGCAAACCGCTCCTGCGGTCGACAAGAACTTGACCCCCAGGACCCAAGTCCTTCCAAGCTGAACGTAGCTTCAGGTCTGACTAGAATGACCCCAGCACAATCTAATAACGGGAACTAAGTTCTATGTGACCAGCGCACCCCCTTCCTCAAAGCCCAATCTTTCCGGGAGGATCTGATGCTAGCCCTCCTGTCAAATTCCTGCTCATTAGCGGCCCCAAGTGCAATGCTATCTTGCTGGGAAACCCGGTCCTCCCTATCCTTGGAATGCTCATCTGGCAAAGGAGTGGAGAAGTTCACGTGGGAATCAAGGTCGCTGGGCCTCTCACTGTCTACTTCAGAACTAACTTCCATGGAGTCATCATTATCCTCAACTTCAGGCCCATACCCATGTAGCCATTCATCATCCCAGGCTTATTCTTCATCTGCAGACCCGTATCAATCCGGCCGGCCACCATCCCTGATCTGACCCTGGTCAGCTGGAGCCCCCGGTGGCTGTCTATGGCCACTAGGCTGGAACACCACAAAAAGTTACAGAAGGGATCCACTGAATTTTTATCCCTTAATAACAAGAATCCCCTTGTGTAAGAATATTTTTTTCCTGTGTTTATGAAACACCTGATAGAATTCTGCTAATTTCCACTTATAAATGTGTGAGAAAAAATATATATGTAGGCAACTGCAGAGAGTTCGACAATTGGATAAATTGCCCTCAAAAGTGACATGCTTGATACTTTATCTGCAGTCACAGACATATGTAGAGCCAGTGCTGACATTAGACAACTGCCTCAGGTGGTGAACCTGCAGTTTCATACTATTGGCAAACCATTAGAAGGAAGAATGTGCCAACTCTCTACTTTGAATCCCATATGGTAGTAACTGCCCTGTCACTGTAGTTAGATATGTGTGTTTATTTTTTATTTTGTGAGCAAAAAGATTTCTACCTGTTTGGTAAAATTACAACAGTTTTTGAGCATTTGTGATTATGGATTTGTGTGAGGTTTATTTTAATATTTTAGAACTTTTTGCAAAAAAAATTAGGCATGTTTTGCTTTCAAAAAGTTCCATGCAGAAAAAAAGCTTTAGAAATTTTTCACACAAAACCTTTCACAAAATCTTCACACAACCCATCCCCAGTGAAACATTTTCATAATATTTTCAATCCTGGGACATCATTTCTTATCAAAACTGGGGATATTTATGAATAATCTGTACCCGTCCTGATTGTTGAAGTAAGATTCAACTACTACCAGTTCAATCAACATTTGCATGCAAAATTGGGGCACTCCATTTTGTTGTTTGCATGGATCCAGAGAATTTTTGAGACACACATATACACATTTCTGGGTGAAAAAATGGTGGGAAATGGTGGGGAAAATAATTTTGTGTATGGGAGAACTGGGAGAGGGGAGAGGTAGGCCTAGACATTCCCTCCTCCTCACCCCCGGTGCTTCTGAATCAATGCAATTTTTTTTGCATTTGTTGGTTCCTTCTCACATATTCAGAGGAATATGACATACTGTACATGGTTGATTGGTTGATTGTTTTGAGCTAAGTATGTTATTATGTGAGTGCTTCAGTGTGTTTACTGCCTCAAAGAGCCCTCCCCAAACTTCCACCCATTTTCAATGACAATATGACATCATATAAGGTACCAAAGTTCTTGGAAAATATAGTTTGCTCAGAATATAGCATTCATCATATGAAATTAAAACCACATCTCCCAGGAATTTCTGAGGCATATCACTTCCAGTGTGCTTGATGACAATGTGTATATCTTATCAGAAATCCTGCTGTTTGTTGCTCCAGGAGTCTTCATGATGATCTCAGAAGGAAGGCTCCACAAAGGTAATTACTCTTAAGACTTTGTGTTCTAGTAAGAGCAAAGGGTATGCTCTTGATCATGACCCCTACAAGAGGAGGGGAGGGCTGACACGGCTGTAGTCTAGGGCAGGGCTGTCCAACTGGCGGCCCGGGGGCCATATACAGCCCCCAGCCCCTTCCCTCCGGCCCCCTAAGCTTTTTAATAAAAAAATTGAAAAATAAAATAAATATTTTTTTTAAAAAAATACCTACTTCCGGGTTCGGAGCAAGTATCGCGAGAATACGCAATCCACATGGGATTTCGCTGTCAACGCGAGATCACGCCGGCGTTGACAGCGAAATCCCGTGTGGATTGCGTATTCTCGCGATTCTCTTCGGCTACTCTACTACTGGATCACTGAGGCCCACAGACGCGATTAGGACCTTCTTCAACTCAGTCGGTCGTCGCCTCTCGCCGTCCGTGTACTCCTGGATCCTGCGGCGTTTGGAAAAGGTAGGCGAAGCAGGGGGCTCCTCAGGGGCTCCTCATTCCCTCCCCCATCTCCCCTCATGTATTAAATATAAAATTAAATATATTTAAAGATGAAATAAGGGGAGATGGGATACATTAAGGGGAGGGAGGATGGAATTAAATATATTTAATATTAAATTAAAATAAGGGAGAGGGGAGGATGGAATTAAATATATTTAATATTAAATTAAAATAATTTAATATCTTATCCCTGCATTTTATCTCAGTAAAAGATTATATTTGACAGTATGCATGCCCCTTTTGAATGCCCACCCTGCATTTTATCTCAGTAAAAGATTATATTTGACTGTATGGATGCCCTTTTGAATGCCCACCCTGCATTTTATCTCAGTAAAAGATTATATTTGACTGTATGCATGCAGGGGCGGGGTGGGGCGGGGGCGGGGCAGGGGCAGAGCCGGGAGAGGGCAGATCCAGGGCGTGGAGGGGTGGAGCCGGGGCGGGGCAGACCCTATGGCCCCCCAGGTCATCAGTGACCAGAATTCAGGCTCCTGGGCCGGTAGAAGTTGGACAGCCCTGGTCTAGGGAACTGAGGCTCTGATGTGGCATGTCGGCCAGCGAAGTGGAATGAATGGAAGACAAAAAGTGACTTTATAAAATATTGACTTTTGCTTTGGCCCCCAAACTAAAATTAATGATTTTATTAGGTACATTACATTATCATTATACCAACTTTTTGTTTAATCTTTGTGAATTGTTGCCATTCATACTTTTATTTAAACCAATGAACAGCATGTGCCTGTTTTCATACATTTAAAATGAAAATAATTGCTTTTCGAGTTAAGCCTGATATTTGCAAGCACAGTTAAAAAGCAGCATGTAACAGAAAGCAATTACCAGGTCGACGGTTTATTTAAACTTTGTTGGCACAGGCCTGCACAGTGGACAAGGCAAATGACCTCTACGCAAATTATTTAGACTGTGACACAGGTGTCTAGTGGCTTCTTTTGAAAACATATTTTATTGCTATACTTGAATATATGGAATAGACTTAATTCTACAAGACTTGCGTTCATTTATTATGATGAGTTAGGGTTCAATAAAGTGTGTGTGTGTGGGAGGGGTGTATGTGGGAACATGGAACTGATAAGAAAGTTCTTAAGTACTCTAAGTACTCAAAGTTCCATAATATAATAACTTTATGAATTTCTAACTAATTGCAACTGTAAGTTAAAAGTTGAATCCACAAAAGACTTTTGAGCATAGCTTGGTGTTATTGATCATCCATCGTGTAATGCCTGTAAAAAAGAAATAGTTTGATGTTATTGGTTAAAATTTATGTTTTATTTTATTTATAGATAAGCCTATTCCATTCTACGTACTGTTGACTTTTAATGTTTGGGTTGCTGTGAGTTTTCTGGGCTATATGGCCATGTTTGTTCCATAAGCATTCTCTCCTGATGTTTCACCCATATTTATGGCAGGCATCTTCAGAGGTTGTCACCTCAAAAGCCTGGAAAACTCACAGCAACCCACTTATTCTGGCCATGAAAGCCTTCAACAACACTTTTAAGGTTTGTTTGTTTTAATAATTGGACTGATTTTCAGATGATGCTTGCCGACAAAGAAAATTAACCACCCTCTTTGATTATTCTGCAAACCTGCAGTACAAAAAAACTACGGTAACTAATTTCTAAGTTAAATCTACATTCTTGCGATGACTTCCCTGCTGGTTGATAATAATTTTAGAAAGTTACTATTGTGATAATTTTTAAACAAATTGTGCTGGTTGATAAGTAAAATGAAACAAAAACTTTTTTCCTCCTGGAAACAAAATAAGAGTTCATCCTATAACTTTTGTTTAAATCTAGCATTTATACCATGGCTACACCTATAATTTAGTATTGGTCCCTTCTACACTGCCATGTAATCCAGATTATCAAATCAGATAATCCACATTATCTGCTTTGAAATGGATTATATGAGTCAACACTTCCATATAATCCAATTCATAGCAGATAATCTGGATTTTATATGGCTGTGTAGAAGGGGCCATCATCTCCAAGCAGCACAAAGGCTACATTTTGCCCCCATTTTTTTTATATCAGTGTATATTTTTATTATATCACTCCAGCCCTAATATTTTATTAGGGCCGGAGAGATAGCACAGCGGTAACAACAGCTGTGTTTGCAATCAGAAGGTTGCATGTTCAATTCCCACGCTGGTCTGGACACCCAGCTGTGAGCCCTGTCTACTGTCCACCTAACAGATCGAAAACAAGCCAGCTGTGAGTAGATGAACTAGGGACCGCTCAGCGGGGAAGGATTTTTATAAGGACTTTACAACACCTGAATAAAAATATGGAAGATCGGCTGCCGGAGGTGGAATGCGGAACCAGAGGCTCTCGTCTGAGGATGAAGCAACAGCACCCCTTGTGACGTAATAGAGCAACCGCACCCGCGACGCAGCCAGAAGAGAAAAAATCCTTCTAATTGCACATGTTTGTCTGCACATGTTTGTCTGTACAATGTATTGTAATTGTATGTCAGTCGGCAGGGACTGTCTGCCGTATGTGTAATGTAATCGGCTCTGAGTCCCCTTCGGGGTAAGAAGAGCAGAATATAAATAAAGTGTATTATTATTATTTAAATATATAGTTTAAAAAATAAATATAAATACAAATTTTGTGTCATCATTTAGTCTGACTTATTTTACCTTGAATCCTACAGATTTAAACTTTTTCCACTCATGACCACTTTCCACCAGAGAAATTTATACAGGACCCTAGATATATTGAGTTGCCCATGGGCTGAGAAAGGCGGTATGCACATATATTAAATAAATAAATAGGTACAGAAAATAGTTTTATTCTAAGTGGCATTAATAGTTTGAAGCACCAAACTAAAGATGGGAGCCAGTTATAGCACTTCTAAAGCCTGTAATCTAAAGTGTGCATTATTATTTTGTACTTGTTTGCAGACAGACTAATTTGCACTGCCATGCGCCCATTTGCCTCATCACACTTGTTTACACTAGCCTCTGGTACTGTTGCATAATTTCTTTGTAGGGGTAAAGCTGAACTTTTGAAAAAGGTTCACGCTTCAATCAGATTTTCTTCTCTGTCCCTTTCTCAGTTTTAGGCATTATCATTTCATCCATTACTGTAATTTCTCAGTTACGGGGGAAATGAGTGTCAGGTACCTGATTGCTTGGTTCCATTTGTACCCAGGCCAATGTCAATCAATACTGGAGCTATTCCCATTTCCCAGTGCCCTGTCAATGCACTTCAACCCTAGCTTGTTGAGAGCCCTTCTTAATTGACTCCGCCGAAGCAAATCCAATTTCCTTGTACACATGTGCTAAGACAGCTAAATTTGAAGCTATTTCTGCTCCATTCTATGGTGCCTACTCTGACACACATGACAGAATGAGATCACCTGGATGGGCTTTATGTCTCATATTTTAAGAAACTTTAATTGGAATGATTTTCTGCCATTGTTCCTGAGTGGTATTAAAGTGATATCCTAGAGGTGAAAAACAAATACGTTATTAGACCTGCGCCATCCACTTTCTCAGAGAAGCACCACCTTTACTTTTACTGCCAGGTCTGATTTACGCTCAAGACATAAGTGTCAATAACTTGTTTTTGATGGGCAAAATACAGCCAGGAAAAATGGATATAGTTGAACATTAGGCTATAAAGTAAGGCATGAAGCATAATTCAGATGGGCTTCACAACACTTTCCCCTCATACGACACACATCCTTTCCATTTCCAATTTCATCAGAACAAGATGAAAAAGTGGTTTCCAATCTATCCTGCCTCATAAAAATAGACCTGTGTTTAATTCTTCAAGGCCTGAAATTATCTTTTAGATATTGTCAGTCAGTCACCCAAGGCAAATATCTGTGGACAAGTAATAAAGAAATCTTGTAGGAATGGCAATTGCTAAAACACTGCTTTACTTTTCATTTAATGGAACACTCAAGGAAGAATTTAAAACATACCGATAATAACACAAGGCTGGTGTCAAGGTTTGTATATTTGTGCAGTGCGGTTCCTATATTCCATCAAGTTATTACAACTATGGCCAATTTTGCAAAAATAAGTAATTGATGGCCCTCTTTTTAAAAAGAAAATTATATTTATGTATTAATTTATTTCATATCCCAAGTTACTGGGAAGCTAACATCACTGACCCCCCCCCCCCACACACACACACATAGTCCTTGCACAATGCTGAAACAGATGGAAAACCAAACCTCTATGTTAACTTGTACCTCATTCTGCTCTTTCTTTTGATGACCATTATTGTCGAATTTAATGTTAACTTGGCAGACTTATGGTCCATCTGCTTTCTTCAAAGGCATTTTTATGAAGCATCCTTCATAAAAGGGCCTGATTAAGGTAATTTTAAATGGTAAGCAAACAGTATTTTGGTGCGCCCCCCAAGCCAATTTTGGCAGGGGGGCCCCCAAAACATTTGCTGACGCGCAAGAGGAGCTGAAAGCCGAGACTCAGCTTACACGAGGGAGGCCGCCCCGGAGAGGAGGAGGGTTTGACAGCCGGAGGAAAGTTGCATCTTTGTCCTGCTCGCGCTGCACCAAATGCGCATGCGTGGAAGTTCCATGCATGCGCATTTGGTGTGGCGCAAGCAAGCTGGAGACGCAGTGTGAGTCACCTTACAAGAGGCCGAAGAGCAGGAGCGTTTGGCAAGCGGAGCCTCCAGCAACATGACCCTCCTCCTCAGCCTCCAGCCTCGTGAATGCTTACGCGCATGTGGGCGGCTCTGGCCTGCTCGCGCTGCACCAAATGCGCATGCGCGGAACCTGGCAGCCGGATGCACCCCTGAACATGTGGCGCCCTACGCGGGCAAGTAGTTTGCGTAATGTAAGATCCAGCCATGTTTGCAGACTTCCAATTGCTTACCAAAATTGAAAAGAAGCATGTTCCTCTGCTTGATGGAAGCAATTCTTTCTTGCCTATGCCACACATTCCAACCAAACCTCCTAGTGCAGTGTGAGGATTCTTTCCTATTGGATCCTCTTTCTCTTAGAGGAAAGTAGTCAAGCATCCAGTTTGAATCTTGCAAGGGCCCACAAAAATGTACCAACACTCCACAGGAAAAGACATTGTGAAAACCAGTCTTGTTCCAAATCATATGCATGATTTCAGTGGAAGCAGAGGCATTTGACGTCCAAATGGAAAAACCAACCTTGAGCTGGGTCCAGTCTATAATGGATTCAGCAGAAAGACTAAACCAAGGTACACACTGACGGTCAGAGATCCACAAATCTAGACAGACCAGAGAAGGTTGCAAATAAGTATTGAAGAAACAGAATAGCCCTGACTGAGCTTTATAACCAGTAGTACAACACCTCAGCTAGCTTCATTAGCTCTGTGCCTTCCTTTCAAAATGAATTTGACCATTTTCCATCAACTTTTTAATTCATGATACTCCACAGTCTGAAGTTCCTCCATACCTTCTTCCTGGAGATGCTGCCAGAGATGGAATGGATTCTGTTTTTGCCAGCTTCTTCAGGATCTGGATCCTTTTATTTTTTGCTTCCACCTCTTCTTTAATCATGTAGGCCAAGACATGAAGAGTCACATACGAACAGCATGTCCAAAATGGATTGCCGCCCAAATTAATGTGTACACATCCAACTACCTTCCTCACACACAGCCCAACCAAATAAACATACTCCCTAGAATCGTCTACAGACCTCATCACATGGGGGAGGGAGCAGAGAAAAGCAGAGGGAACCATCTTCTTTTGTTCCCTACTGTCAAGGTCCTGTGCCTTTCTGTCTTCTGTGATGGCAACTGTCAGTTGCCATCCCATGTTCTTTGTCCACCTTTCTCCACTTCTATCTGGCTTCTCTCTGTTTTCTCTTATTGGGAGTTGGGTAGCACCTGATTCCTGAAAAGGCAGTCTTCCCTTCATTCCCCTGCACTGCCACAACGGAGTCCCAAAGGCACCAGAGGTGGCCTTGAGTCATGTGATGGCCTCCATTGAACTCCGGTTTGGAAACACAGAGAAACTGAGAAAAGACCATGTGGGATGACATCCTATGACAATTACAGTTGTGACTGTTCATATTTAACATCACCTAGTTTAAGCTACATAGGGACACATTAGCCCAGTCCCCACGTACAGGAGGTAGCCACTGCAAGCAATGGGTGGGATTGTCCATTCCCCCATTGAACGGGAAGCAACTGGCTGCCATGCTCATTCTCCCCAAGCAATTGATCTCATGAATAAGGTAGAATTTTAATGTGTCCTGCTTTTACCTGTTCTACCAGACATTGTTCCTGGAAGCAGGGTTCAAACAGCTGCCGTTTGGTTTCTGGGTAACAGGGAAAGAGATCCTAAGGAATTGCAGGTACTTTGCCCTGGTAAGTGAAAGTTGATCTGGGATTCACCTTGGGAAGTCTGACTTGGCCACGGTAGTACATGCTCTGGTTACATCCCGTATAGACTACTGCAATGCTCTCTACGTGGCGTTGCCTTTGAAGGCTGTTTAGAAGCTCCAAATGGTCGAATGGGTGGCAGCCAATTTGCTAACAGGAGTGGTGCTCAGGGAGCACACAACTCCACAGCTCCTCCGGCTGCCAGTCTGCTACTGAGCACAATTCAAAGTGCTGTCTTTAACGGTTCTGGCATTACCTATCTGTCCGAACATATCTCTCCTTACGAACCATCTAGAAATGTAAGATATTCTGGAGAGGCCCTGCTCTTGGTCCTGCCATCTTCACAGGTGCAGCTGGCGGAGATGAGAGACAGGGCCTTCTCAGCGGTGGCCCCTTGGCTGTGGAATGCCCTCCGCAGGAACATTAGATTGGCCGTCACCCTCTTAACATTTCGTAAAAGAGTCAAAACTAAGTTATTTCAGCAGGCTTTTCCAAATACAGTGTAGCTGATAACTCTGATCTCGGAATGGCTGACAACGTGACTGGACAATGATGTGGCAATTTACTTGTGGAGATTTTATGTTTTTTATGTTTTTATTGATGTTAATATGTAATTTGAATCTTTTAGCTATGTTTTAAATGTTTTTATCTGCTCTTATTGTTACTGGCATCGAATTGTGCCGCTTTGTAAACCGCAATGAATTGCCCTCGTGCTGAGAATGGCGAAATAGAAATGTAGTAAATAAATAAATAATACATTCACGAGCAGCCTATGCAGAATTCAAACCACTCTGTTTGGCACCGAAATAGTTTCATCTGCCTCTGAAGAAAAACAGCATGTGTGTTGAAGCCTGTCCTAAGCTGGAACTGAGGATCTGTTCAGATAATAAACTGGAAAACTGTCCATACTCTTAGCTAGAGAAGAAGCAGCAGCAGAGTCCTGAATTCCATGAGTTCTTATGATTCCATGATTCTAACTATGCCAACTATAACTAGGCCAGTAGCTAAACATTTTGTTTTGTTGTGGCCTGGATAAAATGAAGATGACTTGCACAGTTAAATAAAAAAGCAAGTAAAGCATTACTTAGTGCGCCTGGTTGACATACCTGGATCCATGGCCTCTATCATGAAATAAGTATGAGAACATGCTGAATATAAGAACTTGGTGAGATAAGTGGCCAGCGTCCTATGCCCCTACATGGGTAATGGATTTAATGTCTCTACTTTTGACTATGTAAGGTTCAGTGTATTAACACCCACTTTTTGCTTAAAGCAAAAAAGTGGGTGCTAGAAACAATATCATATGAAAGCTGACTGGCACAACCTGGGGATCACAACCAGATAAAGTGAAGACATCAGCCCTTGCGCTATGCTACTCTGCTGCTGGGTATGCATGTCCAGTGTGGAACACATCTCACCATGCTAAAACAGTGGATGTGGCTCTTAATGAGACATGCCGCATTAACACGGGGTGTCTGTGCCCCAAACCACTGGCAAAATTACACTGTTTAGTTGGCATTGCACCACCTGACATCTGCCAGGAAGTAGCAACCAATAGTGAAAGGATCAAGACAGTAACATCTCTGGCCCATCCCCTGTTTGGGTATCAGCCAGCACGCCAATGACTTAAATCAAGAAATATTTTTCTAAGATCTACAGTGACACTCACTGGAACACCTCAGCAAGCAAGAGTCCAAAAGTGGCAGGCTACAAGCCAGAACCTCCATCAATGGCTGATATTAAATGAGAGACTTCCTTCTGGGCACACAGACAAGTGGGTGACTTGGAAGACACTGAACAGACTGCGCTCTGGCACCACGATATGCAGAGCCAACCTTAAGAAATGGGGCCACAAAGTGGAATCCACAACATGCGAGTATGGAGAAGAGCAAACCACAGACCACCTATTACAATGCAACTTGAGCAGCCTGTGCCTTGCTACATGCACAATGGAGGACCTTCTTATAGCAACACCAGAGGCACTCCAAGTAACCAGCTACTGGTCAAAGGACATTTAATACAAAACCAAGTCTGCAAACTTTGTGTTTTGTTTGTTTGTTTTTAATGCAATACAACTGTTTGGTTCGCTCCTGATACGATAAATAAATAAATAAGTGTATTGACAGAACTGATTCAAAATATTTTACAAAAACATGACAGAAGACACTCATGGCTGTGTCATGAAATTTAATAAATAAAAACTACCAATAATAGGGAATTTGAAAAAATACATATTATGAATTATATCCAACATTGACATACGTAGCAATTCTTTGCAGACCTAGGAGATGCTTACGTGGGAATTGAACATCATTTAATGGAAGACAGTGTGACAGACGAGTCCCATTTCAACACAGCAGACATTCGATAAAACGTCTCCTGGTTCTGTGGTGCCAGTGGAATGTATTTAAGTTGTTTTAGAATTTCTTCCTTGGTTCTAAATTTAAAACTAGGCTTTTGGGGCACAAGCTGTACTTTCTCTGGGGGTGTAATTGCCATGTACATATTAATATATGCAAATAAAATCAAGTTTCAACAGCCACCATTCCTCCAAAGGTTACATTCTCTAATTAGACCCAAGCAATTAACTCGGAAAAGTTTTACTTCTTTTTCTCTCTCCAAAAGCCCCTCTTTTCATTTAAGACAGAAACTATATTCCAGTTCTTTTCTTTGTAAAAAAAACCACCTAAAATTAAGATATGGAATAATTACTTACTTTCATTTTATCTTGCCCATTAATTGCCACCTTTTAGCACACGTTCTTTCTGAAGGTGCTACTTTGAGATTTTATTACTGACTAATATGTACATGGACACAGTTAAAATGTTGAAACAAAGGGAGCTCTTCTCCATCATTAGGAGAGCTTAACTCCCAAGTTACGAACTGATGTAGCTAGCTAGGGAATGAGCAGGAACTAAGTCTTTAGGATTCCACTTTTAAAAAATAAATAAATAAAAACTGGTTTGATGTAGAAACTGTACCTGCAGAGTACACACAATTGTAGATAGATAGCACACAGTATTCTTCCTCTGCTAATGAGGTTTTATAAACTGGAAGGACTATGGCGTCCCGCCCAGGGCCTGAAAAGGGGCTTTGAGAAATGGAGAAGCTTCTATAGACCCTGGGGGTAGTGTCCTAGCTTTCCCATAAAAAGAAAACCTAGAGAGTCTTTGAACAATGAGTTCAGGACCCAGAAAAGGTGAACTCAAACAAGGTTTATTTGTTTACAATCAGTGAAACTGATGGCTCAAAAAGCTTGAGGTTGGTTACTAGAAAAGTCCTTTAAGAAAGAGGGTTCCATCCACTTGCCTTTGCAGAGTGAAGGTTCCTCTCTTTGATTCCAGGGTTCCTAGGTTGCTCCAAATGGTCCTCCGGCACACGAAGTCCTGAGGTCCCCAGAGATTACAGTCTTTGGGTGAAGGGTTGGCCTTCCTATCACTGCAATCCTGGCTTGAGAGTGTTGGGAGAAAGCTATACTTGGACAAATATGCGTTGTCTAAGTGAGCTTTAGATTTCCGCGTGCTTCGTCCATGTGCTATCCTTGGAATGGAGGCAGAAAGGAAGTCCAGCCTCCCAAGTAAACTCAGGAAGGGGAGGAGTTCAGGGTGGTGGTGCCAGGTTTGGGGCCAAGCACAACTCCTCCTATCATAGTCCACATGGCAGAACAAAAGGCCATGCAGGTAAAGGGCAAACAGGTACACAATACAAATGCAAAACAATGCAAATGCAAAACAAGCCTCGTTGGGAGTGCCATAAGGACTTTTATCTTCTTTCCTCAATTAAGGAAAAATCAACAATGTTTATATATATTTTAAAAAACAACTAAAGGAAGGGCCATCACATATTTCTGTACTGGTAATCACAAACATGCTTTCAAAGATACTCATTCAGGCAGGATCTACACTGCCGTATAATCCAGTTCCAGAATGCAGATTAAGACCTTTGAATTGGATTATATGAGTCTACACTGCCATATAATCCAGTTCAATGCAGTTAATCCACATTTAGAAACCTGATTAGATGGTAGTGTGGATGGGGCCTCAAGAGAGGTGCGATTTAGGAAGAGAACACATGTGTCAATCCACATTATCTTTCCCTTTGTTTATTTCTGTTCATTGTTAGCTTATGGAACATGCAACAGATGTACAGTGCACAAACAACACAGATCATTGGGCACCAGCTCTAAAATAAATCTATACTTTCATATAATCCAGTTCAAAGCAGATAATCTGGATTTTATATGACATTACAGAAGGGGCCCTAATGACAGACCTATGCAGAAAACTAAACACAATTAGAATTCCGTGTGCAATTTGTTCATTTCTGCAATGTTTTGCAGGTGGATTCCAATGAATTATTGATGGAATGGGATAAACGTCATGTGACATGACCCGTTCAGAATCACATTCAAAGAGGCTCAGAAACAGAGTATATCCCTATGTGATAAGGTCCTAGAAGTGTTCTTGTACAGTTCAAGCTTGTGTGCCAGTAGCACCTGTTCTTCAAGAAGTCAGATATGGCCATAGTTCGATTACTGTGATGCACTCTCCATGGGGCTACCTTTGAGGAATGTTTAGAAATGGATCCAAAGAGCAGCAGCCAAATTGCTACCTAAGGCTGGCTAGCTACATTCCACTGGCTGCCACTTTGTTTCAAGCACAATTCAAAGGGCTGGTTTTGACCTATGAAGTCCTATAGAGCTTGGTCCAAGTTATTTGAAGGGCCATATCTTTCTTTATGAGCCCATTAGGGCTCTAGGATAATGTAGGGCATTCCTTTTCTCTGTCCCATCTATCTGGTGGGAAAACGAGAGGCAGGAGCTTCTCGGTGGCTATCCCCTGGCTCTGGAAGTCCATTCTTGGAGAGGTTAGTCTGGCAAGACTTTTCTATTTTGCTAGGCAGTTCATGAATGACTATATAAGGTCTGTCTTACTCAAGATGTTGCAGATTACCATTTATTGTGGTGCTGCTGTGTGTGTTTATTTATTTATTTATTTACTTACTTCATTTCTACCCTGCCTTTCTCACCCCTCAGAGAGACTCAAGGGTGGCTTAAAACTCCGGCAAGAAATTCAATGCTGCTAAAATCAACAATAAAACTATTAAAAAAATCTCTCAGTTAAAACCAATTAACAGTTAATATAAAACACATAAAACAGTATACAAATTAACATAGAAAGTGCATATGATGTATGTTTTAACCTGATTTCACATTTTTTACAATGTTTAATCATGTTTTCACTTTCGGATCTAATTGATTTTTTTAAAAAATGTTTTTAATCACCATATTAGAAGACAAGTTGAGTTTCAACCTAGAAGACAGCAGGATCGTCGGCGTCATCATCCATAAATATGTACATTTATCCTTTGAAATCACATTAGAATAGCTGGTATAGACCCAAATAACTCCTTTGTGTAACATACCCCTGATTACCAACATCCATGAATTAATATTAGTAATTATACCTATCATTATTTCAGAATTCCCGTATTAGACTGGTCCTCAAAATGAAGAGACAGAACACAGCACAGAAGCACAGATTTGTCTCAAGTTTATGAAATTATAAATTTATGATTGTCAGGTCTGAATTCAGTGCCACAGACTTCACACTAGATGGTGCTGCTGAAAAGCCTTCTTGGCACAGCTGCCAGCTGATATTCCAAGCATAGTAAGCTATTCAGAAGTATCAAAAAACTCCGAGTCTGAAGGCTGCTAATAAATGATGCCGGCACACAATTTGCTCAAGTTACCTGGCCTGAATAAACATCACTTTTTCCACAGTCAACTCAATCATTTCCTCCTCCACAACTCAGTAAAGATACTGAGAAATTGTACTCACAGTAAAAGACAAAACTACCTGCCCCTCAATATCAGCTCACAATCATTGATTGTGCAGAGATTTCGTAAGACTATTGGAATGGAGTTTTCCTAATGACGATCTCTAGAAATGATATTTGCCTAAAACATTCTTTGGCCAAATGAGAAATATGTTAAGTTCATTCTGATTTTTTTTTCACCCCAAATTCTCCATAAATATATTGGAAAGAATGTGACAGTTGGGGAAAAACATGGGTGAAAGAAATTTGAAACTGACATCCTTGCTTATTTAAGTGGAGAGCTCAGGATACTTAGGGTTTGTTTGTTTTTTAAATAGCAGCTTACCAAAATATACACATTCTTTCCGAAGTGGGATGGAAAGAACTTGAGATTTAAAGAATTTGTGTTTGAGAGAAAGCAAAACTGACAGATTCATCTGTTGCTAGCCATGAGCACAGCCTCGGGTTTTTGTTTTTTTTTTTAGTTTTCTAAGTTGCAGTTATAATGTGTCTTTTTTCTCTAGAGCTCTGCTGTGACATGTGCAAGATTGTCTGCAAAGACCCAGCTAAGAGGAATGACTGATAAATAGAGTTTTCTCCTGCATCAGTCTTTACTTTATTCAAATCCTGCCTGTAAAAGTTAAAGGGACCCCATTTGAGGTTGGGACCCACAGATTAAGAGGCAGGGTTTAAAACAGTGATATTCTGAGGATTTTGTATTTCGAAATGTTTTGGTTGTACATTTTCCTGTGACATGTTTATTGCTAGTTAGTTATTTCAGCTAGGACTGTGGTTAAAAGGATTCTTGCCTGGTGAGCATATGTTAAACCAGATTGGCTAGGACAGAGAAACACTCACCAAATGGAAGACAATGTGGTGTTCCAGCCTAGTGGTCATAGACAGACACCGGGGGTTCCAGCTGCCCAGGGTCAGATCGGGTATGAAGGGTGGCCAGATGGGTATGGGTCTGTAGATGAAGAATTAGCCTGGGATAATGGATGGTTACATGGATATGGGCCTGAAGATGGGGATGTTGATGACTCCGTGGAAGTTAGTTCTGAATTAGACAGTGAGAGGCCCAGCGACCTTGATTCCCACGAGAACTTCTCCACTCCCTTGCCAGGCGAGCATTCTGAGGATAGGGAGGACCAAGTTTCCTAGCATGATAGCGCTGCACCTGAGGCCACTAATGAGCAGCAATTTGACAGGCAGACTAGCATCAGATCCTCCCGGAGAGATTGGAGTTTGAGGAAGGGGCTGTGTTGGTCACATAGAAGTTAGTTCCCTTTATTAGATTATGCTCAGCTCATTCTAGTCAGACCTGAAGCTACATTTAGCTTGGAAAGAACTCATGCTCAAGACTCTAAGTTCACATTGACTGCAGGGGCGGTTTTGCCTTGTCTATGGATTTGCTTCCTTTGGGATTTAAGCTGTTTGAGAACTTTACTGGACTATCGTTTGGATTTGCTTGATCCACTTTGCTTCTTTTAACTTTTGGACTCTTCTTTATTCTAAATAAAAGTACTTTTAGCAGCTGCCTGGTGTGTGTGATCTAGGGGGGAACCGCTGCAATCTGAGGTGCAACAGACAAGCCACAGAGGTTTAATATGATTCGGCCAAAAAGGAAGCACATACAAGCAATTAGCTTCAAAAGATACAAGCATCAACATGCAAGCCTCCTTATACAATTCTGACAGCCATTCAAACCTCCAGCTCCCTCCCCTGATTGGCTAAGGAAAAGTCTGTGATTGGTCTATGCAGGGAGCCAATCGGCTGCAGAGACTCCCCCTGGGAGGGTGCAATCTGTGAGGAAACAATAACACAGATGTGCTGATGAGATTTTTTATTAGCTCAAACATCCAGTCCTACTCACCCATTCTTCCCTCTAGCACAAGAATCATTATCTAAAAATTACAAGCAAAAAATCTAACAAAGCCCAAATTATGGAGCTTATTCTAAAATACTTTCCTTTCGTCCCACAAAGTTCAAAGATAGTTCCCATTCCTTAACAAAGTTTTTCTCTATTTCCTCCTGTAAGGGATCAGGGTTGGCCCGTTAGTCAGTCACCACTGACCGTTCCTTTTTCGGTTTGGCAGGGCAGGCTATCCTACCATGCCACCAAATATCTCGAGGCTCGGACCCCTTGACCCTTACAGTAAATACGCTGCCACCAAATAATGTAATCTATATATATAAAAAGTTAATGGTCGTGGTACCCGGCAAATAGACAAAGAAACTATGCACTGCAGAAGCACTATACTCGGCAGCCCGTGCAAACATCTCCCTGGGTACCTATACGGCTCAAAAAACTGGCCCTACATAACTAACAACACCCCCAAACACAACCCCTAAAAACATGCCAACAGAAAAAGCCATCCCGCCCTCTAACCAGGCAGCACGAACTTTTGGAACGTTCGCACATGCCAGGCAGAGCGCAGCGGCACGAACACACACACATCTGCGCAGTAACGCACACCGCACTCAAACTCAGCCCCCAACATACCCACGCCCCCTTTCCACGGTCCTTTAACAACAATAGCGCAACAATCACCCCTTCCAACTACCACAAACCCACACATCCGCAACACAAACTCGCCACCTTCCCACATGCATGGCGGCCAAAGCGCCCGAGCCCACACACTTATCTAAAACCGCACTCTAAACCTGCCCACTACCCACCGCCGCAACCTTTCCACGCTCCAAAAACACCCACAAACAAACCCTCACCCCTTCCAAACAACCCAAAACAACACATAAAATACACAACCACCACACCTTCCCATGCTCATGCGCCACCCAAACCGCACCCGCCCGCTCTCAAAAACTTCGCCACAGTACCGAACGCCGCACTCACACACTGCCCGCAACACACCATCACCCCAAACTTACCTGCCTCCACACATTTTCCCCCCCTCGCCTCCTTCCCGCACTGTAAAAACAAACACACACACGCCCCAAACAGCCCACGCAACCGCCACATTCATTCACTCAAAAACACCCACAACACTAAAACAACCACACACACACACACAACTGGGAATGCAAACAACCCCTGTTGCATGCATTCCCATTCACAAACAACACAACAAACGCACAAACTTCCCTTACCTTCTCCAGCAAACATCCCACACACGCTCCGCCGAAGCCATCTCCCTCCAGCTCACGAAAACTACACCTCCCAGGACCCTTAGCGGCAACAATGGCCACCACGCATGCGCCATCTCCCTCCAGCCCACGAAAACTATACCTCCCAGGACCCTTAGCGGCAACAATGGCCACCACGCATGCGCGCAGTACCAAAAAAATACAAAAAAACCGCGAACCCAAAACAGTCTAACCTTCACGCACGTTGCACTCCCAGCCTAACCAAAACACACCTTCCCCCTTTCCAACATCACAAAACAACACAAACACAACAAACACACACCCCTTCACACCAGCCCACACCAACACATAAACAACACAACCTCCCCCCTTCCCAGCCGCATCTCACCCAAACCGCAGACACCCGATCCCACACACTTCGCCAAAGTACCGCACGCCACACACCCTCACCCCATACATACTAGCCTCCACACATTTCCCCCCCACACCTCCTTCCCACACTTTAAAAACCAACACACACACCCCATACAGGCCACGTAACCGGCACACAATCATTCACTCTAAAAACACCCACACAACATTAACACAAGATTTATCACCTACTTCTGGGAAATGTAGTCCCGTGGCCATGCCTGCTTGGTCCCCAGCCAGTAGCACCTCACCTTAGAGAGAGGCAGGCATGCAGGAGGCACTCCAAACGGCAGCCGCTTCCAGCACTTCCCAGGAAGAGAAGAGGCGGAACTCCCCAGGCAGAGTTGCGAGGCGCCGGCCGGGGAAGAGGTACGCTGAAGCTTCCCTTCCCCTCCAAGATCTTCTTCGCCTCCCTGATCCCATTCCCTCAATGCTTTCTCCCTGCGAGGATTGGGGAAAGGAGGGGGAGGCTTCTCTCTCCTTGGCCAGGGCAAACCTCTTCCTCCCTTCCCGTCTCACCCCCCCCCACAGACACACACACTTCTCTGCCAGTCATTCCCCACCCCACTCTTCCCTTTCTGTAGATTCCTCCTTCCTCTCCCAATCTAAACTTCCCCCTTCTCCAGCACCTCTCACTCCACTTCTCAATACCACCCTTCCCCACTTTCCTCCCTCTCTTTCCCATGCCATTCTTCCCCCTTTCACACACATAAATACATACATACACATACAAAAACACACATACACATACATCTATACATATAGACACATTCACAAACATACAGACACAAACACACATATACATATATGCACATACAAACACACATAAACCCATATACCTAATATACATGCACATATATACACATGCACGCACCCACCAAGACCATAAGTACCATCAACTCCAACCCTTAGAAACTCATACTCTCTCACATCTCCTAAATAGGGCACAGCAACGCGTGCCGGGTTCAGCTAGTGAAGTATATAAAGAAGGTTTCCAGGCTCCTTATATTAACCATGGCAGGGCAGGTCTACTTTGCAAATCTTACCACTGCCACTAACATGTAAGGAAGGAACCCTTTTATAACTCTGGACAATAAGGCTTTCTTCCCACTGTGGTAGGGTGGGTATTTTCCCTTTGAGCCCCACCTACAGATGTTCAAACTGCCACCAGTTAATATATTTGCTGCCACCAATTGTATCAGATCAGCTACCGGTGTGAGGGTTTGTTCTTTTCAGGCTTGTGTTTTAAAAAGAATTACATTGAGAGGTGTTGTAATAAAGATGTTCAACAGTTTATTTTATAACAGAGTTCAGAACTTAGTTGGTTGTAACCAAATCTTCTAAGAGGTACACATTTTGTGATCACAACGTTTCAACAACAGGGTACAGTTTCCACTGTACTTCCTAACACAGAACCAAGCAGTCTTAATAACTAACTGCTCCAGCAGGTAAATAGCCAACTATAGGCTTTACCTATCTATTAAGTTAGTTTTCTACTCTAACTTGGACAAAGTCTGTCTTTCACCTGGGTTTCTCAAACCCCTAACCGAACTGCTTTCTAAAAAACTCCGAAAGACAGCTTCCCTCCCTCCCACCAACCGACAAAACCAACCGACTTATTTTAAAAATCTGAAAGTTCTAAAACAGGTGCAGCTCTAACTTCCACCTCCACGGCAACAGACTTCACAGGGCCCTGCTGCTCCAACATTCCCCACTAACCCTCAGTGGCTTGTTAAACATTTTACCATCAAACATATAGGCAAATAAGCAATAACAAACTATACATTTATTTTGCAACAAAACAACATGACATCATCACACCTCCCTATTCATCATAGCCAATTTATCCACATCCCTCATTCCAAAAGCTTTAACTATCCATCTTTTACTTTTCTTTTTTTCTCTCCTTCACCATTAGCCTCTGTTCCTTTACCTTCTTCCCCTCCCTTCTCTATTGTTGCATCCTCCTTCCTTCTTGCATTTAGTGCTTTTTCTAGATCAGATCTGTTTCTTCTGCAAAACTCAATGGCCTTCATTACTGACTCTGGTACATATTGTCTCTTTGGAAAGTGTAAAGGTATATCTCCACACACTTGATCCAAATTCTCCTCCAGGTCCACCTTCTCTCCCATGAACTCATCAATGCACTAATCTCCCATTTATATATTTTCATCTGTTACTTGCTTTACGCCACCAAATCCCAAGTCTAGCTTTACTTCGCTTGCTTCCACTAGTGTAAATAAGTTCATTGCATGTTCTCTTTTTTTCTGTTTCTCCAAATGCTCTTCTGCCATTGCTGTTCTACTCCTAGGATTCCATAGCATCGAGCCATGGCAGTTAAAGAAGTGTCAAACTGCAAGAATTTTACAATGTAGATGCACCCTGAGTCTCACCACTATGCGATACTTTATCTCACAATGGTAATCTTGTAATCCATTTCAGTAGCTCTATCACACTATGCTCTTATATTGCTATATTCCACTTTAATTGCCATAGAACACCGCATTGAATCCTACTTGTAGTATATGGAGGGACACTTGGAATTCTCAGCCAGAAATTTCGAAGCGCCCACTAAACTAAAAAAAGAAGAAGAGAAATCCACAGAATGTCACCACCAGTTAAAGTTGAATCTTGTGCTACAAAGTATAGTATGATTGGGCCCCATGTAAAGTTTCTGTTTATTTGTTTTTGTTGTTGTTTTTGTTTGCTTGGTACTGAATTCCTTGTCTGTCCCAACTCTGAACTCCAGAAAGAACTGTGTCACTTTATGATATGGGAGTTTTTGTTCATCCTAAGGACACATATTGGGGTTTTCATAGAGCGACTTTCTGTTCCCCTTTATTGTTTATGGCTGTACATGCTGCTATTAGGCTGTCAGAAGCATGCAATTTGATTGTTCTGTAAATTACTCCAAATTTACATTTTACTCAAAACTAATCTTCATTGTCCTGTCACAGGATGGGTGTCTTCAATAATCATTTTTCTTTCCACCAGAAGCTTTCTTTTACCAAAGTGCAAATTAAACAGAACTCGTCTTAATGGGTTTTCAGTGGGTTTTAATGAAAGCTGTTGGCTGTTAAACATCCCGCCTTGTTTATTTGTGATCTGATATGGAGAAGCAATTTATTTAAAGGTAAGCTACCATTTAAAGAGACTCAATTTTGGGAAAGCCAATAAAACTAATGAAACTTCTAATAAGTCTAATTAATTACTACTCAGTATTATGAAACCTGCTCATACTATGCATTTTGATTATGAAACAGAAGTTTTTACATGAGTAGAGGTAATCTGCTATATGAGATTCAAAATGCAATCAGATAAACTTAGCTTTATATAAAAACATAGTACTATGAAAAATATCATTTCGTAATAGCTTAGATTCGTCACTTTCTTTTCATATTCTATCTTAGTACTTGCCCTTACAATTTTGTAAATTAATTTAATTTTGTTTCTATTCATCTAATTTGTCCCGAAGACAGGAAAACAGCAAAATTGTATGGGAGTCTTGAACAATCTGTTTTACAGAGCTGAACACTGTCATTGTAGATAGGCGCAAAGGAAAAAAATCAAGTTTAGCAAATCACTCTTGACATGCCTCACAAAGCAAATATATTTGCCCAACAAAGACAGAAGTAGAAATATTCTGAAAAAGCAGAGAGAGCAGCTAAGGCCTCCTCCAAACAGGTCCAAATTGCATAAGGAACTGGGATTTAAAATCCCAATTCTTTTTGAGATTTAGGCCACACAGAGAGCCCAAATCCCAGGTTTTTCCTGGGAAGTCTAGCCAGCCTCCAGCCCCCATTTCTCCTCCAAACTTACCATAAGGGCCTGGCACCAGAAGCTTTCTCTGCTTTCCCTGGTAATTTTAGAGGGGGAATGGGGGGGGGGAGGCTGGGAGGCAAGGGTAGGGGGTGCCCTCCGTCTTAGAGACTGAAGAACTCGAATCACAATAGAGATTGGCCCTCAAGATTGTGGAAGGGGGCCCTGAGAGTCAGTCCTTACAGGTCAAACACCTCAACGATCTAACCTACACAGTAAGGTTCAGTTTACCCTTGATTACTCCGGATTAATCTGCGGCATCATTTAATCTGGCGCCCATCAAGGATTTCAGGCTTGTTTGGAAGGCCCCTAAGGATGGTTCTACAATACCCTATAACCCAAGATCTGATCCTAGATTATTTGCTTATCCCAGATAAGTGAAGACTCATGTAATCGAGTTCAAAGCAGATAATCTGGGATCAGATTCTGAGATATAGGGCAGTGTAGATCCAGCCTACATCTTGCTTGGGAAAACAGTTCTTGTGTGTCTCTGTATGTGTGTATTATAGGATAATATTCTGTTCCAGTTGTTCTCAAAAAGTGTGGATCTATGAGAAGTTGGGGACTTCAACTCCCAGAAATTCAAACCATCATGGTAATGATGACATATTCTGGGAGGCTAGATCTACACTGCCATATAATCAGGTTATCAAAACAGATTATCCAGATTATCTGCTTTGAACAGGATTATATGCATCTACACTGCCATATAATTCAGTTTAAAGCAGATAATTTGAATTTTATATGGAAGTTTAGATGAGGCCAGAAATAATTCAAAATATATAGAGGCAGGGCATTTCAGAGTCACTACTCCACCTCTTTCCCCACTTTTCTACCTCTACCACTGCTACCACCACAAATATTGGTCTTCTTTGTGATCTAGTTAGACAATTCACATCTTTCAAATAGAAGAGGAATGTATAGAAATTTCTGGGTCACCAACTTCTTGAGCAATGCAGAGCTATTCCCCCACTTGTCAGTTGAATATGTGAAGGAATTGCAATGGGGTGAAATCAATAGTAGTTGATCTAAGAAACTAGACTTCCTGGGATGGATCCTTTCTCACAATGTCCCTTTTGCAAACTTGCTGCTAATCACATCTGTACAATCTTCCTTAATCTAGCTTTGAAAATGTAGAATAGCACGCTTTCCAACTAAATTCACTAAGCAATCTAAAGGAACTAGATTGATATTGGAACATATTTTGTGGTATTACTTATGTAAATTCTTTCCATATGTTTGTGTATGTGTGAGAGTGTGTGAATGCTAAGCAATTTCTCATTGCATGGGTCTGTCCACAAGAGTTTCAGAACTACATATAAAATTGTCACACATGAAATGAAAGAGTTCATTGCTAGATAAATGGAAACAAATATGGTATTCTACATCAATTGAGAAGAAATATGATTTAGGATGCCATTATAGTATGGCTCTGCCAGTTTATTATGATATCCATGTGTAATTCTGGAGATAGTTCTAAATTTCCTCCCATCTCCCATTCTGTATTATCCCAGTGGCAATTACTGTAGGACTGAGAATTTAATATCTAAGCACACTGAGTTTCATCTCTTGGAAGTAGCTTTTGAAATCCGAAAGTGCCAAACCACCTTATGTTTTATTTAACTATTTTTTAAGAAAGTTGAACCTGAGGTTATTCCCTTTTCGATAAGTTTGCTAATTATTTATTAACTTTCAAGGCTCTTCTTAAAACGGAATTGGAAAGAGAGTGAAGGGGTGAAAAGAGAGAAAGAAATTCTAGCGTAATATTTAGGGTCTGTAGTGCCAGTCGGGTGACCATGTAAAAATAGTGCATCACCAAAAAAGTGGACAAGAGAACTGCATAAAATATGAATATGCTCCTGTGCAATGCCTATTTTTTTGTCTGGATAAAATGTCTGCTATTTTGCTATAATTTAAGTAGAAATAACAGGAACCTTTCCATCTTGGAATACAGTCATCCTCCACATTCACTGGGGCTAGGGGCACCAAACCCTGTGAAAGTGAAAACCCTTGAAGAAAAAAATTGCGCTTTTTTTTACTTGAGAGAACACCTCTCTAGGAATCTCTAAGTCTTCCATCATGACACTACAGTTGACTTCTGCTGGAAACTGACTATGGAGTCAAACTGGAGAACCTAGAGATTTGTAGAGAGGTGTTATTTCTAGGTTCGCCAGTATGACTGGGGAAAAAACCCATAGAATTTCACTGGAGAACCTAGATCAGGGCTGCCCAAGAAGTCGATCGCAATCGACCAGTCAATCCCAAGATCGAAGGAGGTCGATCCCAGCTGGATGGGGTGCTTCTCAGAGGGGGCAGAGCCAGGCCACGCCAAGCCCCACCCCCTCCCCCGGCTTCGGCACTCCCAGCAGCTGCTCCAGCCTTGAGGAGGGCAGGGCCAAGCCAGCCTTGTGCTAGCTATGCCACCACTGGCTTGGCCCTGGCCAGCTGCTGAAAGCCAAAGCCAGAGTGGAGGGGCCTTGTGCTGGCTATCAGCAGCTTCAGGCATGAGGATGGCAGTGCCAAGCCAGCCTTGTGCTAGCTATGTCACCACTGGCTTGGCATTGCCATCCTCAAGCCTGGAGAAGCTGCTGGGAGCTCCAAAGCCAGAGTGGAGGGGGCGGGGCTTGGCACGGTCTGGCTCCACCCCCCTGTGGCTTCCGCTCTATCAGCAGCTTCTCCAGGCATGAGGATGGCAGTGCCAAGCCGGCCTTGTGCTAGCTATGTCACCACTAGCTTGGCATTGCCATCCCCAAGCCTGGAGAAGCTGCTGGGAGCTCCAAAGCCAGAGTGGAGGGGGCGGGGCTTGGCACGGTCTGGCTCCGCCCCCTGTGGCTTCTGCTCTACCAGCAGCTTCTCCAGGCTTGAGGATGGCAGTGCCAAGCCGGCCTTGTGCTAGCTATGTCACCACTAGCTTGGCATTGCCATCCTCAAGCCTGGAGAAGCTGCTGGGAGCTCCAAAGCCAGAGGGGAGGGGGTGGGGCTTGGCATGGTCTGGCTCCGCCCCCCTGTGGCTTCTGCTCTACAGGCAGCTTCTCCAGGCTTGAGGATGGCAGTGCCAAGCCGGCCTTGTGCTAGCTATGTCACCACTAGCTTGGCATTGCCATCCTCAAGCCTGGAGAAGCTGCTGGGAGCTCCAAAACCAGAGGGGAGGGGTGGGGCTTGGCATGGTCTGGCTCCGCCCCTGTGGCTTCTGCTCTACAGGCAGCTTCTCAGGCTTGAGGATGGCAGTGCCAAGCCGGCCTTGTGCTAGCTATGTCACCACTAGCTTGGCATTGCCATCCTCAAGCCTGGAGAAGCTGCTGGGAGCTCCAAAACCAGAGGGGAGGGGGCGGGGCTTTATGCGGCCTGGGTCCGCCCCCTCTGGCTTCAGCTCTGCTAAGCCCCGCCCCCACCTCTCCCCTCTCCAGCCTTGAGGAGGTAGGTAGATCTTTCTGACTTGGTTTTATTATAAGTAGCTCGCATGCTGAAAAAGTGTTGGCACCCCTGATCTAGACCCTATATTTCGGTGCAGCCCAAAATCCCTTTGGCTTTTTTGAAATTTACAAAAACGTGGGGACCACTGATCCCCCTCTTCACAGACCATCGTTCCTTGCTTTGAAAATATGTAATCTTGCTGAAACTCAGCCAAAAATGCCAAAGTCAGTGAAAAGCCTTCCAGATTATGTTTTGAAAAGTAAGACCCTCACCAAAGGAACGGAGTTCTGCTGTCAGCTCACAATTTCCCAGTCACCTCTGAGTGGCCTGTGCTTGGGTGCCGAGGGCCCCAGGTTCAAACTACTTGATAGCTTGAGGGAGATGGGGAGCATTACGCAGGAACAATGCCATTTCTTTTCAGCTGTCACTTTTTATATATATAAAAAGAAAGATTGAATAAAAAAACCCCAAGATGTCATGCTCACTCTTTTTCCACAATCTCGAGGAAAGGGAATAGATTAAATAGCTAAAAGATGCACGTGCAAGTGCATTCATCTTACAGAATACAGGTGGTGAGGAGGAGGCACTGACACAACACAAAAGTAGGGTTGGGGAGGAGGACACCCCTCAAAAGTCTGGAGCAAGAAAGAAAGAAAGAAACCACACACAAGATAAAAAGGGAAAACGACTGGAAAGAAAACCGCAAGATATGGCTGTGACTGAAACTTAAAACAAACAAAGAATTCTTCAGTGTAAAGCAATGCTTTGACAGCAAGTCGGCGATTCTGAGGAAGACGGCTTTCCGGCGTGAAGCGGAACAGGAGTCCTAATAAAGAAACCCTTGGGGAAAGCTGGTACAGTAATAAACCAGATTTGTGTAATCAGCTTTCATTTAAGCTATCTGGCTAGTTTAATGAAACTGAATGAATTAACAGCTATTGCTAATGAGGCCACCTTGCTTTTACTGAAGATAACTGATATAATTTCTTGTAAATAGCGGTGGCTTTCAAATATCGCCGGTGTTAAATGCATCACATTTAAATGTCTCAGGAGGGGAGGAAAGGGAGGAGTAGAGAGTCTGTTTCTGAGTTTAGATAAATTAATTTTTTTAAAAATCCCGTTTATTCAGGTTGTATCAGCAGTGTTATCGTACCTGCCAAATTGGTGGGGAGGAGAGAGAAAAAATCAAATCTAAATCTGGAAAGTCCTTTGAAAGTTCTGGTGCATCTCATGGAGGAACTGCTGTAAACAAACTTCGCTCCATGACTTTGAAGTCTTCCTAACAATTTCCCCCAACCTAGGAGGAATGCTACAGTATTTATAAAAGTGCACAAAATGTAATTTAAGTTATAAAAAAGGCCTTGAAAATTTTATCAAAAGCATTCAAATGAGTCTCTCCCCAGGTCAGCTAATGAGTTGTCATGCGCTGGCCTCTTATACAGAGGCACCTCCTGCAGACTAAGACAGTTAACCATGTTTTCATCAAAGGAAATGCTCATTAGTAGAGCTTTCAGAAACTGATTTGATTATAGTTTCACTTGTTAAAGTGAAATATTTTGAGCTCATTAGGATGATTATGATTCAAGGTCATCTTTTGAAGCCAGTCCTGTCAATATAAGATAAATGGGCCCTCATCTTTTTCCCTTCTTTACGTCTGTGCTTTTTAAACTCTTCTGTGTAAAAAAGTTCCATAGCCATAATTAATTTTTAGTTCTTCTGTTACAAAGCTGCTTAAAAAAAAGAACAAAGATTTTGGCTACCAAAAAGGCATTGAAGAACTATTAAGAGGAGGAAGAGGCTATCTTGTTTTACAGAAATCAGAGGAAATCCTTGAAAAGTTCAGCGTTTGAAATCCATCTATTTTCTCCTTGACCTTTTCCAAAGTTTCTAAAAGGTACTTTGTACATATTTTTGCATTATCTTTTTATCTCAAAAGTATAACACTCAACTCCAAAAATGCTCTCAAGAAGTACCAGTGGCTTATTAAATGTCTTTTCTTTTATGCCACATTATAAAGTTAACACCTTTTAAAGTATTTTTTCCCTTTGCCCCTTTTAAATCTCCACTTAATCTCTAAGTGGTTAAAGAACCATTTAAACATAAAGGGAAATGGCATTAACTTCTATCAAAAGATGAAGAAATCCTGGATTTGCATACGGCTTGGATCTCCCGCCTAATTGGTCAGATATTGCCTCCTGCTTTGGCTTAAAAGGGGAGGTCAGGAGGAAGGTTTTTCTGCCGAATACATCAGACTTGAAAGTTGCACATTACAATGGAAAATCACAAAAGAAAATAGCAGAGCTGTTCTTCAACCTGCGTGCAACTTTGAATCCAATATGTTTTCCCACAGAAATGAGAAGGACTCTTTGGGGTCACAAAAAGGGTCCCTACTGGCCACCATTTCCCTCTTGGGCAATGACTAAACACAAACACTGGAGGATATTTGCAATGACCACAAGCAATTGAACTTTATTGAAATCCAGCCGGAGATGCAATTGATAGCCACAAAGAAGATTCAAATAAAAGTAGTCAGAGAAGATTAAACATCCAAATGTTGTTCTGCTCCCTCCAGTATTAATCCACTCACCAGATACTTTTCTAGTTACAGTGGCAAAAGAGCACGGAGCTTCTAAGGACAAATCTGGACTTTTGAGATTCCACAAGGGAACTTCTAGAACAGTGTTTCCCAACCAGTGTGCCGTGGCACACTAGTGTGCCGTGAGCAATCATCAGGTGTGCTGTGGGAAATTGGCACTCTCCCCCTTCTTAGCAGCCCCCTCACAGGTTTCCAAGAAACAAATTAAGCCTCTCTGCTTGGAAATGTTTTTTTTAAAAAACTATTTTACTGGATTTTTTGAGAGTTGCCTCCCCCCACCCCCAAGGGTTTATAACAGCTTCATGACATCCATAGTTAACTGGAAGCAAGTTTCACTCAGGGTGAAATTTCACAAAGGTCTGGAGAACAAGCTCTATGAGGAACGGCTTGAAGAGCTGGGCATGTTTAGCCTGAAGAAGAGAAGGCTGAGAGAAGACATGATAGCCATGTATAAGTATGTGAGAGGAAGTCATATCTATGTTGTGTTCATCGAAACAGGCCCAGGTTTCACACTGAGTGTATAAATACATTTAAAAACATATTAACTATATGTATTACTGTGTTAGAGTGTAATTTTGTGTCATTTTGGTTGATGGTGTGCCCCAGGATTTTGTAAATGTAAAAAATGTGTCGCGGCTCAAAAAAGGTTGAAAAACACTGTTCTAGAAGAACAGCCAATAAAAAGTCTGCATGCCTGATTTGACAGATGGAAATGTCAAAAGGTCCCATTCCATATAACAAGCTATTATCAGGTGGGGAAGAATTTTATATTGGATATGGAGGAAAGTAGGAATTGAACTATGCACACCAAACAAAAGTAAATTGATCCACCAGATGTGAGTGAGTGTGCAATAGATTGATGGTGCATTCACCACCTTCATGAGATGCAGGCATTACATTGCAGAAGCTGCGCAATTTAGATGCATCACAGCCTACTCCAAGATGATGGCATATTCACACTCGAAAGCCATGCCATCCCAGAAGCTCCATAACTTTAGAACTTCTTTTCCTCATTTAGCCTCAAAGCACTTCATCGCCCAATTCCATGGATGTTTAAGCAGAAATACTATAGTGTTTTGTGAAGTTTGCTCCCGGGCAACTGTGCTTGGGATTTCAAGCTTTACACAACTGACCTGCAGAGCATGGAGTGGCGCTCCTCTTTGTTCTTAGATTTTTGCCAGAGGGGATGGCAATAGGGAATATGTCTGGCAACTCCTAGGAGAGTCTATTTAAGGTTGAGATTAGTCAGCATGTTTGTGTTTTGTTTTTTTAAATTATGTAAATGTGTTCAGAGAGATGCTTGTTACACACAACTTCCCAAACAGAGCAAAACACAAAACAAATGGGTTAAAGGGAAATTTTAGAACAAATTCACAAAAGATGCATGACATGGAGTACTGAAAACTTTTGAAGAATTGGGCTGTCATGGGATGAGGGAAGGGTATCTCAACAGAATAATGGCAGCCAGTCACTTCCAGGTCAATAGAATAGTAAATACCTCAGATCCCCAAATTCCCCCACTTATGCCAAACATCTTGGATACCTTTTTTAAAAAGTGTTTGGATTTAAAGTTAGAGTTGATTCACTCTTCCACTGAAAGAAGGCCACTGGGTACAAACAAATGCAGTAAGATAGACTACAGCACTCTGCCCTTCAATACCGATAAACGCTCAGTTAAGTAGAGCTCAGCAAAGTTACTTTTTGTAGTGTAACTCCTAGAATTGCCCAGTTAACACACCAGTAGATATGTTGACTGTGGGATTCTGAGAGGAGTTATCCAGAAAAAATAGCTTTTCTGAGCTGTAATTAAACAGAAGGTAATTATGGGGGTTTTCTAATTTAAAAAACATAATTATATAATTTTCCTTCAATACCAAACCTGTATATTATTCATACCTTGTTCTTATCTTAACATTAACTCTACAGTCAGTGTGTGCGCACTCTAATTCAAATGTGAGGAACCTGTGCTCAGCAGGTTAAATGTTGCCTACAGGGTCTTCCCATTGGTTCCATATTGTATTCATTTCTCCTCCACCACCAACTCTCCTGCCTCGGTCAACTTTCACTGTCACTAATAGAAACTTGCTAAAACAGCCTAATTGCTGCAAATGGACAGATATAAAAAGAAAATTCACTGCACTGGCAATCCAGATAAAATAAATATTTTCACACTACTAGGTGGGGGGGGAGAGCACCTCATCCCAAAACTTCACATATCTCTTTACAGGACAATTCCAAGTATGAAGGGCTTCAACAAGAACATGTGTCAAGGGTCCTACATCTGGCACAGCTAACTGGAGGGAATGGGAATGTCATCCTTTCTGAGCCAGTGTCAAAAGGTGAGCAAGTCATGTTTGCCTGAGCCAGAGGCTGACTCTTATGGTGGACTAGAAGTCAAGATGGACTGTGACCACCTCTTTTAGACAAGTTTTGCATAAACCCTTTTCTCTTCTTCTTAGTCCTTTACAGGTTTCCTACTTTTCTATCATACTATTGTTCTCCCACTTTACTTGTACAAAAAATACCCCTTTAATTTCCATTTGTTTCCCCTTTTTACCCCTAATAAAATACTGTATATACAACAAAAAAGACAGACTGTGACCACGTAGAGTTCATAAATACAGAACCGATATGGATCCATAACTCTATGTTACAAAACCATATTTGCAATACAGCCTTTGTAACTAAAGGATATAATGTTCATGTTAATAATGGATTGACTTTCCCCTCCCAGTGCACTAAACTCCACAAACACTTTCCCTGTTGCATCTTTTAGACTTAAAAAACCCTATTGTCCTCATGACATGGCAAGTTCAGCGGTAGATAGAAAGAGGTCCACAAGGATAAGGTAAGTGGTCATCATGCTACTGTAGCCAGCAATGGCACAGGACACGGGAGAGGGAATAGAGACTGAGACAACAGTTCAAGCCTGTTTCAGTTGTTAGTTTACTGCCCTTGGTTAACTAAAGCGGTGTTTTTCAACCTTTTTTGAGCCGGGGCACATTTTTTACATTTACAAAATCCTGGGGCACACCACCAACCAAAATGACACAAAATGACACTCTAACACAGTAATACATATAGTTAATATGTTTTAAATGTATTTATACACTCAGTGTGAAACCTGGGTTTGTTTCGATGAACACAGCATAGATATCCTGGCAGGAATGGCAGGAAGACACAAACTTCCCACACAGAACTCCCATAACCAAGAGAAAATACTATAAGAGTTTGGTGGGCATTGACCTTGGGTTTTGGAGTTGTAGTTCACCTATATCCAGATAACACTGTGGACTGAAACAATGTTGGATCAGGACCAAACTTGGCATGAATACTCAATATGCCCAAATGTGAACACAGATGGAGTTTGGGGGAAATAGACCTTGACATTTGGGAGTTACAGTTTCTGGGATTTATAGTTAAGACACAATCAAAGAGCATCATGAACTCTGGCAACAATGGAATTGAACCAAACTTGGCATACTGAACTCTCATTACCAACAGAAAGTACTGAAAGGATTTGTTTGGGAATTGACCTTGCGTTTGGAAGTTGTAGTTCACCTACACCCAGAGAGCACTGTGGGCAGGAGGGGGAAGAAAGGGTATTGGAGGTTCCAATTTCCCACGGCACACCTGATCATCGCTCACGGCACACTGGTTGGGAAACACTGAACTAAAGGTATGGCTGAACTGTTCAAATAGGACAGAGATATCCACATTAAAAATGCAAGTTTCAGTTTCATAAGTCAGAAGTGCATCAAAGCTAGGTTGTGATAAAAGTTCATATTTGGTAGTTGATTCTCAAGTCTGCCCCTGAAAATCTGCACTTTATGACAAGGACTGAAAGATACAGAAAAGAAGCAGAGCGAGCTCTAGTTATCGCTCAGCAAGTGATCAGCAACCTTGACCATTATGGCAGCTTGCTTAGAGGTCAGTGTGTAGATAACTTGCTGAGAAATAACTAGGACTCACATCCCCACATTCCTAAGCTAGTGTCCTGCCCTCTGAACTGCAATCTATTTCCAATTCACTAATTGGTATTGACTCTGGGGAGAGAGGTGGGGATGGACAGAGAGAGATAGAGAGAGATCTTTTTCTTATTAGGAGTCAGCTCAGCTCAGCACTCTTATTCTGCCAATAAAGGTGGGGAACACAAAGCAGAAAAGTTTGTGTTTTTTTGGTAACCTAACCTCACAATGTAGCAAGGGAGAAGGGGAAATGTTAAAGAAGAAGGCTGAAGCAAAATGACTGTGGCTTGCAGGAAAAGGGAAGGAACTGAGCACACCTTGATCTTTACTCACAAGGCAGGAGAGACATGGTTCAGACTGTCCCATTAGAATCATAGACTCCTAGAGTTGAAAGAGACCACAAGAGCCGTCCAATCATCACATTCTTTTGCCCCTTGCCCTAGTTAAGCAAAGGTGGGGGGAGCCCGAATATTGTCTTTCCACTGCCTTAGGGGCAGTGAAGACAATAGAGTGAAATGGGATGGGGGAGAGTGTGGCATTGCCCCCCATTCCCAGCTCCTTTAGTGCAGCAGTGCTATAGCTGATAATAGAGTGCCAAAGAGCAGGTAAATGGCATGATGCAGCCAGGGATAGCTGTGACATGGAGACAGGATAGGACTCCTAGGGTGGCTGCCCAGTGGTCCCAAACCACGTTCAACATGGCTGGTCAGGAGGGACTCTTTCATGCCTCTATGGTTGCCAAGGGAGATCCTGTAAAAAAAGTCATGTGGGAGGCTGCTGGATCAGGCCCACATCAGCTGTCAGCGTAGAAGAGCCCTGTGTCTAACAATGAAACATTCAGCCAATGCACTGTTGTATGTCAGCCTGTTCAACCTGTGATTGTGTCTAATGATCAGTTGCTTTGGATGATGGACATGACAATGTTGTCATGTTCAAATTGATTCCTCTGATGGAAATGGGGATGCTGTCTATAAAGATGTTCCTGAAGGGAATAGGGGCGATGGTCTGTTTCCTGGGCCTGGTTTTAGAGATGTGGGGCCTGAGTGCAGTTCAGTTGATGGGTTAGAGAGGCCTGTATTGCTGCAAAGGGATTCTCAAGGTCTCGAGCCTGGGAAAGGTTCTGTGCCTGGCCAGTTATTTCCAGGTGTAGATTTTAATGAATGTGGATGGTGGAATGTAGATCTATATGACATCAAAACACTGGTGTTTTCCTTCACAAAATTATAATCCATAAGGCAATATATCATTCAATTTATAATCCGGATTAACACTCAATGTCGGGTCGACGGTATTAGGCCCTCCGTTTCGCCGTTTCCGGCTTCTTCAGGACCTGCTACACAATATCTACTGCCCAATCCACTGGTCCAATATCTATTAGATTAAACATAAAAAGGTTCTTATAATATATAATCCAGTATCACGTGATATATTGCCTTATGGATTATAATTTTGTGAAGGAAAACACCAGTGTTTTGATGTCATATAGATCTACATTCCACCATCCACTTATATTTTGAAAAGAATGAAGATGAAAATAAATCTGAAATAATATTGTAAAAGTGATTTCCCACATTGATTTTTTGCTGTCTGAAACAGAAACACACCCCACCGTATTGTGTTGCTGTAGGGTTACTCCGCTTGGAAAACCCAAGATGGCAGAGGCAAACCTTTTTGATACGTTTAATTTGGAACAGGAGGAAGAACTTACTAAACATTTTTCCTTATTTTTTGACAATGCTGAGGACGCACCCCCAGGAATACACTCGAGGATAAATGAAATTAACACCCTTACGAACAAGGAACTCCGCAAAATCAGGGTGCAACTAAACATAGCCACACTCTCTGATTATGTAAGAAGGAAAATTACACCCAGAGGTTTACGCGTCCATGTTCCTCCAGGAATCTACGAGTCAGATCCTAATTTCATTCAGAGTTGGAAAAACATAGTCCACCGCTGTTCAAAAGACCTGATGTTATTAGTAATTCAAAAAGGTACAGCGGAAATGGCACTTTTGAACTCAGAAATAGATAATATAAAAGCTACGATTGACCCACCAGTAGATACTGTGGACTTGGACAAGATACAAACGGAGTGCGATAAACTTTATCAAGAGCTTAAAGAGGACAAATTGAAGAAGATAAAGTGAGATGAGAACGATTTTGCAAATAATAAAATTTATCGCTGGCAATATAGACCTTTTAGAAGATCGAATTATCGCCGAGTGCAATTCCCTGGAGAATCCGGACCATCGGGAGGCAGCTCTGATGAGGCAGGTGCGCTGTCGGAGGATTCCACTGGATCAGGTGCAGGAGCTCAACCTAATACCAGCAACTCTAGGAACAAGGGACCCCCCAAGAGAACAGCTTATTTTCGCAAGGCCAAAAACAAAAAACCAGAGACTTGATTATAAATTTGTCGGATCTCTCTTTATCTAAGGATGACATCAGGATACTAAACAAAGGAATTTCATTTGTCCCTACACCGTATTGTTCAAATCTCAACATTCGTCAAGACATGGCTACATTATTTCGGCAAATGCGGTTAAAGGAATATTTCCAAAATCAACCTACATCCAGACCTGATGACATCCCGCCTAGATTAAAAGGGAAAAGTACGTTTGTACCACCTATTATTTCTGACAAACTAAAATTTTTTGAGGCTACAGTATTAAAGGAGGTGGACTCTATAAACCATCGACATGACAGAAGGAAATCTAACTTAACGGGCAAAGACATCAACAGACTTAAAGAATTGGGGAACCATCCAAATGTGATTATCAAACCAGCTGATAAAGATAGAGCATTGGTAATTATGAATAGGAGTGAATATATGGAGGAGGCAATGAGACAACTATCAAACACCACCTTTTACCAACCCCTTCCTATGGACCCAACAACTAGATATTTGAGTGTCATCAAGGATACAATACAGACCGGAGTGGACAAGGGCTACATTTCATCAAAATTGGCAAGTACATTGATTAACTTTCACCCTTCTATAGCAAAATTTATTTGCTGCCAAAAACACATTAAAAAAAACCCCGGTCCCTGGAAGACCAATCGTGGCGGCAACCGACTCCTTGTTACAACCCCTGGCGATATTTGTCGACACCTTTCTTCAACCTTTTGTGATACAAGCTCCAGCCTTTATTAAAGACACAGGGGATTTTATCTCTAAAATTGATGGGACCTCTATAAAAGACACTGATGTATTGATAACTGCGGACATTGTATCCCTTTATACAAATATTGATTTGAGACTAGCCAGGACTGTGATACAGGGTTTGTTGGAACTGCGCCCACCCCCTAGAGATCCTCCCACATCCTTTTTGATGGAAATAATCAATATAGTATTTGATTACAATTATTTTATGTTTGACGGGGTGTTCTATGAGCAACGGGGCGGTATTTCCATGGGACTATCATTCGCCCCCTCCGTAGCAAATATCTATATGAATGATCTTGAGATGCAATTTCTGTACCCTGATATCGATGTTGTGCAACCCATTAGGCAATACCACCGTTTTATAGATGATGTATTTTTTATTCTATCGGAGGGAGGGAACCTAGAACAAATCATACAACATTTCAACTCATGGAACCCCTCCATTAACTTTACGTTTGAAAAACATAACCAAAGCATCACATTTTTAGATGTCACGGTATACAAACATCAGAATACCCTAAGGGTTAAATTTTTTGTAAAACCTACAAGTAGGAATTCATACCTTCATTACCACTCCTATCACACCCATTCTCTTAAAGATAACCTACCTTTTCCCCAGCTGACCCGTCTCAAACGAAACTCTTCCCTCACATCTGATTTTGAGGATTCGGCCTCTTTACTAAACAAACAGCTCAGACAAAGGGGATACCCCAAACAGGTCTTAAATAAAGCTTTAGAAAAAACCAGAAACATTCCTAGGACGGAACTTCTCACCAAAAAGGAAAAACCTCCTATTGACCGCATTATTTGGCCACTCACCTACACCCCCCACTCAAGAATGATCCAAAAAATTATGCGCAAATACTGGCCCTTAGTGAACTCGATACCCGAGCTGGAACAAACCCCGATGAGTGCAAATAAAAGAACCACTAATATTAAACAATTACTCGTCCATGCAGACCATACCATCCATACCAAACCCCCCCCCACTCCATCAGAAACACTATGGCATGCTGCCACTGCTCCATTTGCAAGCACATATCCACTACTAACACGATACAAGATCTTGTGGGGAAACGGACATACAAACGTCACTGCCAGGCCACCTGCAGATCTAAAAATGTAGTATATTGTATTTTATGCAAATGCTCTAAATATTATGTGGGGGAAACTGGGCGTGACCTGAGGGTGAGAATCCAGGAACATCGTTCGAGATTTAGAACAAAAAATGGATCTTCAGTACTATATACACACTTTAAAGAAAACCATAAATATGATGACTTTAAAGTTGTTGTTCTCGAACAAGTCAAAACTAAGACTCACCAAGATATAAAATTAGCTTTCAGGAAGAGGGAATGTTAAGATGGAAATTACACTCAACAAGAGAAATGGACCAGGAGGACCCTTCAGGTGGAGACTAGATGGGAATCTATTAAAAGAACTAAAAGATCAGGAGAAAAATACTGAACTTTTAAAAGAATTTTTTAAATTCAATCTGATTGAAGAAACCCCACCAGAAGTGGTTTGGGACACTTCTAAAGCGTTCATGAGGGGGCAATTTATTCAGCAAAAGGCGTGGAAAGTTAAACTCAAAAATGCGAAATGGAAAAAAATTGAAGAGGAAATTGTTCAGGAAGAAAAAGTACTGAAAAAGAACCCGAAAAATAAAAGAGCAAAAATGCAGCTGGATATATTGTATAAGCAACTGGACACAATTCAGCTGGAAGAAGTGGAAAAAAAAGCTCAAATTCTTAAAACAATTCCACTTCGAAAATGCTAATAAAATAGGCAGATGGTTGGCCTGGAAAACCAAAAAGAAAAAGCAAAAGCAAATGATCACCAAGATAGAGGAAAGAGGGAAAACCCTGACACAACAAAAAGAAATAGAAAAAGAGTTTGTGAGATTTTATAAGAATTTATATGCGGACGATAACACACCAAAGGAAAAAATAGTCAAATATCTAGGGAAACAAAGAATTAAAAAAATCTCGGAACAACAAAGAGAAATTCTTAACAAAAAAATAACGGAGAAAGAAGCTAGAGAAGTAATCAAAAATCTGGCTCCAAATAAGGTACCAGGGCCAGACGGCTTCACAGCCGTCTATTATAAAGTTCTAATTGACACTCTAATAACTCCATTAACAAAAGTAATGAACAATGTGCTTACGGAAAGGAGGATGCCGAAGTCTTGGCTAACATCAAACATAACGGTGATCCCCAAAGAGGAACAAGATGAGACAAAAATTATAAATTATCGCCCGATAGCGCTATTGAACACGGACTATAAGGTGTTCTCCGGGATACTAGCCAAAAGGCTTAAAGAAGTTCTGAAAGATAGAATCCATGGTGATCAAAAGGGATTTCTACCAGAGCGCCAAATTAGGGATAATACCAGGACTATACTCAACATTATAGAATACTATGATAAGCACATCGACAAGGAAATAGGCCTTCTGTTCCTCGACGCGGAAAAGGCCTTTGATAGGGTTAACTGGAGTTTTATAGTGGAGCTGGCAAAGGAACTAGATCTTGGGTTTTCTTTTATAAATGCTATAAAAGCAATTTATAGCCATCAAGCTACCAGAATCAATATCAATGGCCAACTATCGGAGGACTTCAACGTAGCTAGAGGTACAAAACAGGGATGTCCACTATCCCCGTTGATTTTCATTTTAACATTAGAAACGCTACTTGAAAGTATAAGAAACAATAAGGAGATTAAGGGCTTACGAATAGTAAACCACAGCTTTAAGACATTAGCATTTGCGGATGACTTGGTGTGTGTAATCGAAGAGCCAGTGGAGCAGTGGGACAAATGGTGGAAGGAATTAGAGGCCTATGGGGAGGTGGCAGGTCTCAAAATAAATAAGAACAAGACAAGTTTTATAACGAAGAACCTAAACAAGAAAAAAAAAGAAGAGCTTCAGGAGAAATCAGGAATAAAGGTGGTAAAAAAGATAAAATATCTGGGTATACAAATTACCGCCAGCAATGCCCAACTGCTTCAAAATAACTATGACCAAAAATGGAAGGAAATTAAGGAAAAAATGAAAAAATGGGACAAGCTAAACCTCTCGCTGCTAGGTAGAATAGCAGTAACCAAAATGAATATCTTGCCAGCGGTCCTATATTTATTCCAAAATCTACCCATCCTTAGGTCCAAGGTCACAATTAACAAGTGGACTAAAGACATCTGTAAGTTTGTCTGGCAAAACAAGAGAGCTAGAATCAAGCTAATAAACTTAACAGACAACACCAAAAGAGGGGGCCTGGCAATGCCGAACCTTCAATTATATTACGAGGCAGCCACCCTAGCATGGGTGAGGGACTGGGCGACACTGAAGAAAAGGAAGATCCTGGCACTTGAAGGGGAGGGGCTTCGCAGAGGCTGGCACTCCTATCTATGGAGAGATAAGACAGAGGTGGAGAAGAGTTTCAACAACCACTTCATAAGATCTTCATTACTAAAAACATGGAACAGGTATAAAAGTCGCTTCTATACTCAAACCCCAATGTGGTTTTCCCCAAATGAAGCCGATCAAAAAAGGGAAATACCATGCGAAAGATGGCTCCGGTATGAATCCCTCCTTAAAACCAACCAGGCGGAAATAAGCCTCAAGACACTGGACGAAATCCAAAAAATAGAACCTAAAGTGACCTGGTTCCAATACTGGCAAATATCTGAAAACTTCAAAAAAGATAAAAAGAGGATTCTCACTAAAGGAGAATTTCTGGGACAAGGCCCTAAAAACGGAGAAGAAACTTATTGGAAAAATATACCAACAACTTCTCTTATGGGCAACGGAGGAGGAACAAGTTAAGGAAGTCATGGTAAAATGGGCAGAGATGGTGGGACACACCATCGACATGGCTCAGTGGGAGGCAGTGTGGACGAGAAAGCTTAAATACGCCTACGCGACAGATATTAAGGAAAACTGGATTAAAATGTTTTTTTTATGATACATGACACCTGCGAAGCTAGCAAAATTTAGTAAGGGTAAAACTAGCGAGAAGTGTTGGAGATGTGGTAAACATGTGGGAACATTTTTCCACATGTGGTGGGAATGTAAAGTCGTTAAAAAATTCTGGTGGTGTATATACCACAAGATTAGAGAAATTCTTAAAATAGGCTTCGAATTTAGACCAGAGTATTTCCTGTTGGGAATTTTTGATTTTCAAATAAAGACAAATGATGATAAAATTTTCTTTTATTTGGCCACCGCAGCTAGGCTGTGTATTGCTCGGAAATGGAAAAATAAGGAAATGTCTGACTTCAATGATTGGATGTTAAAATCCTTGGATATCATGAATATGGATCTACTGACCCAAAGACTTGCACGAAATGAAAACCCGGCGAGCAATACCAATTGGGAGAAGTTTATCGAATTTATAAGAAAAAATAAATATAAATACTTATAACAACAAATACGTGGTGGTATAACTATTGAGGCCAAATATAAACTTTTTTTTTTTTTTTTTTTTTTTTTTAGTGAAAGTAAACCCAAAAGACCCAAGGTTATAATAGGGATACCGAAGATGGACTATCCCAAAGGTTGGAAATTACCCCAAAATGTCTAGGAAGTTCATTCTCGGTTCTGTACAGGGGAGGTTAGAGGGAAGGGGGGGGAGTATGAGTAGGGGACAATGTAGGGGATGGATGTGGTGATGGGTATGTACAGGTGTGAGCCTCCACCCAGGGTTCCTTACGCCTGGGGGGAGGGGGCATGGTTTGATTGTACTATTTTGTATGTGTCTTCTTTTATGCGCAATAAAAACCTTTAAAAAAAAGGAAGAGGGAATGTTTCTGGATAACATCCCTAAAATCCAAAGCCCCAAGGGGATTAAACGACCGTTCATCTATAGGAGAAATTCTGATATAATTTGCACCTGGCGCCAGGTGCGGAGGAACCCTCTTAAGCCGCGGCTTTTCTCAGTAGCATTGTCCGACCGCATGGGAAAGTGGCTACGTCCACACACATATATGTTATGATTGAATACTTTGGGTATGTATTGATTGCCTCTTGCCTGTTTTGGGGATTTGTGTTTTCTTATGTGGGATCACACCTATACTTATAGGTTGTATAAATGTATAACGTGATACTGGATTATATATTATAAGAACCTTTTATGTTTAATCTAATAGATATTGGACCAGTGGATTGGGCAGTAGATATTGTGTGGCAGGTCCCGAAGAAGCCGGAAACGGCAAAACGGAGGGCCTAATACCAGGCATGGTTTAGAACCCAAAAATAGGGAATTGAAAATCTAATGGGGGGGGGGGGGGTTGATTAGTAATAGAAAGACTTACAAAAAAATTTCCAAGAATTTCTAAAATGTAACGTAATTACTAACGAAATTCGTTAGTAGTTCGTATGCCAGCGCATGCGCATTCCAGATGGTTTTGGCCTACAACTCCCAGAAATCCTAACAGCTGGTAAATTGGCTGGGATTTCTGGGAGTTGTAGACCAAAACTTGAATAAATCACACTGAATTCTAGATGGGACTCTCCAAATAGGAAGGAGGGAAGGAGGGTGGGGGTATTCTATTCTTGGGAGCAGCAAAAAAAAGGAGGAGCCCCCCCCGCTCACTCCTCGCTGCCTCTCTCTCACCCCGATCCTGAGGGAGCAAGGGCCCAAGTTTGCCCAGGCTGAGAGGAAAAGGAAGAGGCCTGAGGCTGTGAGGAATGGTGGGAGTTGAAGTCCAAAACACTTGGAGGGCTGAAGTTGGCCCGTCATGAAGCCTCTTCAAGGCTTTAGATCCTGGCAGGCAGAAGGGGCAGGGAGGGCCCGTCCACTCCTCCCCTGCCAGGATCTAAAGCGCATCAAGGCTTGGCACGCTTTAGATCCTGTGAGAAACCAACCTAATGTATAATAGAATGAATGCTAACTTATAGAGTAAGTGCCTAAATATTATAAGTAATCCAACTGGTCATATACCTACATTCCATGCACATGCAATAATACAGCAGTAATAACAATGGGTATAAGAAGAGGTAAAATTCAAACCGAAGTATTCTGACTGGTCCCTCCTCACGCAGTGCAAACGGGCTCTTCTCTATGAGCCCGGATTCTGCAGCAAGCAAACGCTGTGCCCGGGCTTTTGGCTTTCCCGGGAGAGGCTGGCTCCCAGGCTCATAGAGAAGAGCCGTTTGCAGTATGCGCCGCTAGAGGAGGGACCACAGTCAGAATACTTCAGTTTGAATTTAACCTCTTCTTATACCCATTGTTATTACTGCTGTATTATTGCATGTGCATGGAATGTAGGTATATGACCAGTTGGATTACTTATACATGTTGTGTGCAACTACCCCAATACTCTTTGATGCTTTAGATCCTGGCAGGCAGGAGGGGCAGGGAAGCCTAGAAAATGTAAACAGAGAGGTTTAATCGGAAGTAAATCCACAAAGGAAGGCACTTCATCCAAAGTGCCCTCCTTTGCGGATTTACTCATGAGTAAACCTCTCTGTTTACTTCCTTTGCAGATTTACTTCTGAGTAAACCTCTCTGTTTACATTTTTCCAGGCTTCCAGCCGAAAGAAGGAGCGAGTTTAGGGCTTGCCTTGCCATAATACTTATTGGCAAGGGAGGCGGGAGGGTGGTGAGAGAGAAGGAGGGTGCCCCTTCCTTACGACCTAATAACGACACTTAAGAAAATCCTGGCCCCCCGAAGTTCTATAAAGAAAGTCCACTTCCTGGTTGGTGTTCCAGATGCGGAAATACTCAAAAGTAGCATTTCTTACGAATTTCTTACGAATCATTTAATTTTCATAACTTTTTTCTCATGCCTACCTAATACCGTCGACCCGACATTGAGTGTTAATCCGGATTATAAATTGGATGATATATTGCCTTATGGATTATAATTTTGTGAAGGAAAACACCAGTGTTTTGATGTCATATAGATCTACATTCCACCATCCACTTATATTTTGAAAAGAATGAAGATGAAAATAAATCTGAAATAATATTGTAAAAGTGATCTCCCACATTGATTTTTTGCTGTCTGAAACAGAAACACACCCCACCGTATTGTGTAGATTTTATTGAAGCCTTGAACAGAAGAAGTGCTTTTAGCCAGCAAAGACAAACAAATCAGAAATTAAGGCGCTCAGTCAGATTAGCGCAGAAGCGAGATGTGAAACCAAAACTGAGGAAAAATCCATTCTTAGCTGTTTGGGAAACAAAGTAGCCATATAAGTGCCGAGCTCCAAACCCCATAGGATGCAAGAGACAGTTATCCAGGTTAAAACCATTGCTTTTGATGGGATTCTTTTGTTCTGCATCAAACCCTAAAATATACAAGAGACTGCCGATGGCTGGGCAATGAAACAGGACAGGAAACCTTTATTGTTTCCATCCCACCTGTTTTTCCGTTATAAACTTGGGAGTAAAGTGTGATAAGAGGTAGGAGCTCTGAACACGATTGCTAGCCCATGTTCAGAGTTCCCTCCTTTCAGGACATTGATGCTTCTTTTCAACCTTGGAACGTGTGATTAGTTCTGTGCCTCTCCATGCTTGAAAAGAGGCCAAAGTGTCCTATGACTGGAAAATTTCTCAATGTGATAAAGTCGTAAATTGAATGAGATCAGTTCAACTAGCTTCATTCTCCTGGATCACCATCAACAACTCATCACAAATTTGATGGGAATCTTATATTTTCAAGAAATTTCTATTCTTCTTTGGTGGGTTCAAGGCTGAAAACTAAACTCTCTGGTACAATGGAATCCTTCCAAATTCTCTGATACCCTATTCCAGATAATTTACAGCTTCCTTTCTTTTCCTTTCCAACCTCTTTATGTCAGTTTTCTAGCACACTTTAAAGAGTTATGAAAACACAGTTCTTCCTGTATGAGAGTATATAGAAGGGGTGGGAAATTGCACAGGGACCAGAGTTATTTTTCCCTTCTACTCTGTATCAATGAGTCTCATTGTGCCTGAAGTGACTCTATGATGTCAACCTAGCTGCCATTTTGTTTTACTTTTGGTCAAGTTTATTCTCTCTTTCTTTGTATATCTGTTTTGGAGAGGTTGGGGAGCTTTGCACAGTTTTGATCCATGGAGAGGGGAAATCACTTGAAAACTGCACCCTTGGCTTCATCGTGGGTTATATCAAAATCAATAATTTTGGTCGCAAAACATAAATTTCTCTTTTTTAGAAAGCTGACTTATATAGGAGGTTGAGTATATATGGTACTTTAAAGAGATGAATTGCCCATAACACTTTGACAGTGACACTATAGATATGGAGTTTGTTTCCCAAAGGTACCAAATCCATCTGAACATATTTTTTTCAAGAATGGGGGGGGGGGGGGGAAGCTAAGGATATAGCATTATTTTGCTATAAAATGCCATTTTGAAGCCCTTTATTGAAGTGGTATGATACATTTTGATAGCTTTGATCTGTACATAATACTCTACTCCCCTCGATGACTGTCACCTTGTCATGGTGAAGGGGTTTGCGTGTTCCAATGAACCTGTGGGCACAAGAACTGACTGGAGAATTCCACCTGGAAACCGATGCCCTCACTGCAGGAGCACATGCAGGTCACAAATAGGGCTCCACAGTTACCCAGTGCCAGTATACCGAACTTGGAGGACAATCTTACTCGGACAACGAGGTATCGCCTAAGTAATACTCTACTCCTAGCCAAACATGTATTGCCACCTATAACTCGTTTTCCCATTTTTTTGGATTTGGAAACAAACTCCATATAGATGCATATATGAAATGGAGCTCTGAACCTGAGAATCTCTTAGCTCCCAGCCCACCACACAACAACCAACTATGATTACAACAGTATTCTGCTTAGTACTTTCTTCCTTGTAGTATTTCATAAGATGTGCTACAGTTCTTTTTTAATAACCTGAATCTCAACACAAACTTAAATTTTGCTCAAGAGCATTGACGTGATGCATTATAATAAATCAATATAATGCAATCTAGCTAATATATTTTCTTCTTTCTCTTTTCCCTCGCTTCTTTTCTTTTTGCAATTGGTTCTAATGAGGAATAGGACTATATTAGAAATTCAAGGGGTCTACTTAATCCTCATCTTCTGTTTGTCAGTGGCTTTGGGAATATTCCCTTGCTCCAATGGTTGATCCTCAGCACGCAATGGATTAGTAACATCAGAGCCTGCAGATGTGTATTGTTCCCCATTAGTCTCGGCTTGACCATGACGCTATGTCCCCTTCATCAGGAAACTCCAAGGCTAAGCCAGTGAACCAATACTAATGATCCTAGCCTTAGATAGACACATCACAGTCTGGATACATTGCTAAGGTCTTTTTGTTTGTTTGTCTCAGTTAGCTATTTAATGTTCACTTAAACCTGAGACCACTTATCCCCACTGATGCATGAGTCACTGGACTTCTCAGACCATTTCCAAGCAAGCACGCACTTGAATATCCTTCCCACAATTTTCTCTTTTTGAATTCATCACCAGGCGCATATACAAGGGTTATTATGATTACTTATACAAGGGGAAACTGTGACATTGGACTAAAAAACAGATGCTATGTGGCCTGCCATGAACAAATATTTTACAAATATCTTCATTTGGTTTTTTTTAAAGAGAGCAAAATATACATAAAGTAATAGGTTGACTACCCCCATAACCCTAAAACAAACTAAGTTCAGATTCTGGTACATGTCACATTGTGATCCCTCCTTTTGCTGCTGAAGAGAAGGCCCATTTTGGTTTCCATTGGTTCATTATGTTAGACTGACACAAGCCTTCTCTATGGTAACACAGTGATTTTGAAGTCTAAAGTGAAGGCCCATTGCCTGGTGAGATCCTCTAACCACCAATGATCCAGGAAGAGATCAGGACCCACCAGATGAAAGCAAATGACAGAGGCTTTGTTCAATTTGCAGAAGGGGTGCAATATACCACAATGGATGCCAAAAAGTGCAAACATAAAGCACATCGGTTATGCAGTCACTTTTATACAGAAGAAACCCCACACATTAACATTGACAAATTTAGACATTCATTCCCCTGTCCCTAATTGGCTGAGCACTAGAAGCCGGCCAGTGTGGCCTCTGCTCCTGATTTGCCAAAAGACGGGCTAAGGCGGGCTCATACTGTGGTTGGTCCAAGTCCTGATGACACAGCTGGAGATTTCCTCCCAGCTGGGCAGGTAAGTCCTGGGGCTTCCAATCAGCTGTTGGAAGCATCTCATGGGGTGGAGAGTGTTCCCAGGATGTTACGCCCATCTCTGGAAGCTCAGGATGGAATCTAGGAAATAATCAATGTTTGGGGTGAGGGAATGATGGGATTAGGTGAATGCCAAGTCCAGAATGTCAGGATAATGGGTGGCAATCTTCCAAGTCCCTTCCAAAAATGAACAAACAAAATTTGTTTCCAGATGACCATTGGACCAAAAGAGTAATCATATTTTCTTTGCCCATGGCTATGTTTAGCTGATGTCTTTGGTCCTATTGGAGGAGGACCCAGGATGACAGTCATAAGAACATCAGTTTAGATGCTGAAAGATAATGTCCAGGTGATAATTGGCCTTGCTGTACCTTCAGCTTGAGGCGTTGGAGAAAATTCCAGAAATGTTAGCTCTGTCCAGGGATCAGGCAGAGGTTAAAACAATTTAGTGAAATTCATATATACAAGTACATTGTGTAATTTATATATACAATAATGAAATGAAACAAAATGAAATCAAGCATAGTTCATGGTCAGGAAAATAAGGGAGAGAAGCAAGGGTCTGGTGGAGTCGAAATGGCTGCACAGTGCTCGTGCATAACGGAATTGGAAAGGTTATTTCCTTTTTCCTTTTTTATTATCTGGACCTTGCCTATATGTGCATGTTAGCATTAGAAAAGAGAGAAATGGAGGCATAGACCTCCCACCCTGGGTCATGGTCCATGAGATAAGCACTGGTGTGGACTAACACTGATTCAAGAGCTCCATATGACTGGGGCAGAGTCGGGACCGAGTGCCCGTTAAAGATCCCTGGGTCTACTGTCATCTACAAAGTTTTTTGATTAAGAACCACACAATCAGGTATCTTAAAAATTGCAACAAAATGTCATAAATGATTTAAGTATGTATAAGATTTTGTGTTGGGCTGGATTCATAGTCGTTCTGGACCACATGCAGTCACAGGTTGGGTAAGCCTGGCACAGGCCCTATCAAACATTCAAAATACAGACCTGTGATAATATAATAATATACTTCATTTATATTGTGCTCTATCTCCCTGGGGGAACTCGGGGTGGGTTAAAGAACACATATACAGCAAATATTCAGTGCTGTTATACAATTAACAAGAACAGACAATACATAAACAGAGGTAAAGGCAGTCCCATCTTTTTCCATTTCTGGAACCTGGCGGCTGTGCTTGACTCCCGTCGTGGGGCAGGGGGGCGGGGGCTGCTGTTGCTCCATCTTCCATGCTGATGAGCTTTTTGTTGTCCTCTGTCCTTGAATCGCCAGCATGTTCTTATGAGTACCTTTATTACCTCCCCATTTTAAAGCTGTAACTATTTATTCACATTTCAGTTCTTGATCTGCTAGGTGAACAGGAGCAGGGACCGACAGCAGGCCCTTATCCCGACCCGGGCTTGAACTACCAACCTTTGGATCAACAGGATTTTCTGCAGTTTAGCAGTTTAACCTGCTGTACTAATAAAGTTATTAAACTTTAATAAACATCCCCTATCCTGAATTCCAAAATCCAAAGTATTCAAAAATTCAAAATTGTCCACCTGAATATCTGAGATAGTGCATTGTGGTAGTTCAATGTACACAAACAAGCTGCATATGAGACATTAATGAATTTCGTGTTTAGACTTAAGTCTCATCTTCAAGATATTTCATTGAATGGCCTGACAGAAAGAATTTGGAGAATTTCCCCAACACTGTTTCAGCAAAGCAGTGAATCACATAGGAGAGAAACTGAGAAAGTATATATTGATCAATGGCTGGAGAGGAAGGGGGAGGTCAAGGCCCACAGAGAGAAAAAATATACCTTTATAAGGAAATGTTTTTGGAAGAAGGTCAGCCTCTGGAAATAAGGGAATGTGTATGCATTCTTTGTCCCTTGGGACTTCCAAACCTTTGTGTCCATTGATCTCCCTTCATGTCCTTTTTTGCACAATTGTTTCTAATAAATCCTTGTTTTCTAACCTTCTCAACCCATGTCTGTATTTGACTTGTGGAACAGGTAAATATCCAGGCACCCACAAAAACGGTATTATGATATCCCTATATGCAAATACAGGTATTCCAAAATTGAGGGTGTGGGGAGTGAATTCTGGTCCCAATAATTTTGGATAAATGATACTCAACCTGTACCAGAATATGTACTTTGTTTTGAATCACTACTGAGATTTCGCTTCCTTATTTTAATTTCAGTTTTCATATGAAAGAATTCTTTTCATTGATAGTTTTCTGTATCATTACAAAAGGCTTGTTTCCTGCATAAAGCAAAATTGTGCAGTCCCCATTACTATGATCTTACAGTTTCCTGCTATTGTAGGTCCAATCCTTAGAAAGTTTTTTTCCCTGCAAATCATGTTGGCATATATGTCTCAAAGGAGATTAACAATGCTCAGAAGTTCAAAACTGAAAAATCCACATTGTAGAACTACAGTGAACTCTTTTGAATTTGCCAGGCTGTTTACATGGATTTTAATGTGGTGTTTAGGGCAAGAGAATTTCACTTTAATTGGCTTTGCTCCCAGCTATTTAAGCAACGTGTTGAACTGCCTGTCATCTGTCTTGGACCACCACCACTGAGCTTCTGCTCAGCATTTCCATTTATCTATAACAGTTAATCAAAATGCTCTTCATGTCTGAATTCAGTTGGTAATTTTAATTTTGAGTAAGCATGAAATGGTGGACATGATCCATAGAGCTACCTTGCTGCCTTCTTTAAGGAGTAGTCTGTAACTTATAATTGGCGTAATAACTGTAATAATTAGTTAATTCTAGAAACTTAGTAATCGTTATATTGCTATTTAGTATTTGTTTAATGCAGTGTTTTACAACCTTTTTTGAGCCGCGGCACTTTTTTTACATTTACAAAATCCTGGGGCACACCACCAACCAAAATGACACAAAATGACACTCTAACACAGTAATACATATAGTTAATATGTTTTTAAATGTATTTATACACTCAGTGTGAAACCTGGTCCTGTTTCATTGAACATAATATAGATATCCTGGCAGGAATGGCAGAAAGACACACACGAAGGTCTTGCTCAACAGCTGGGAGTTATAGTTCACCCGCAATCAAAGAGCACTCTGAACTTCTCCAATGATGGAATGGAATCAAACTTCCCACTCAGAACTCCCATAACCAAGAGAAAATACTATAAGAGTTTGGTGGGCATTTACCTTGGGCTTTGGAGTTGTAGTTCACCTATATCCAGAGAGCACTGTGGACTCAAACAATGTTGGATCAGGACCAAACTTGGCAGGAATACTCAATATGACCAAACGTGAACACAGATGGAGTTTGGGGAAAATAGACCTTGACATTTGGGAGTTACAGTTTCTGGGATTTATAGTTAACACACAATCAAAGAGCACCCTGAACTCTTGCAACAATGGAATTGAACCAAACTTGGCATATTGAACTCTCATTACCAACAGAAAGTACTGAAAGGGTTTGCTTGAGAATTGACCTTGAGTTTGGAAGTTGTAGTTCACCTACACCCAGAGAGCACTGTGGACTCAAACAATGTTATGTTATGTTGTTATTTGTTTTCTATGTTCGGCAGGAGGGGGAAGAAAGGGTATTGGAGGTTCCAATTTCCCACGGCACACCTGATGATCGCTCACGGCACACTAGTGTGCCATGGCACACTGGTTGGAAAACACTGGTTTAATGCACTGTTTTTCTTTTGTATTATGTATTGCTGTTGTTGTATCGTTCCTACTGGTCTGGTCCAGTGAACTTGAACTTTGTAAGTCGCCCCGAGCCATATCGGAGTGGCAACTGACTAATAAGTTTAATAATAATAATAATAATATGCCTGACTTGTTTAAAAGAATAGATTGCACCCCGCACCTTTGTTATCTTTAAAATCCGTTGTCACATGCTTCTTAAAAATAGCCAAATCTAAACTGATCCAACATATGGCTGATTTTGAGATTATACTTCCCTTGGTTAAGTGGACAGAAACCCACTTGAGAGAGCTGTTATGATCTTCCAGCTCTCAGGAAAGTGACAAGAGGAGTACAAACTCTCCAATGGCAAAATCTCTCTCCACCCCCCCCCCTGTTAATGTGGACCACCAAGACTCCTTTGTAAGTACTACAAGTCCCCCTGTGATGGTGAGAAGAGCAGCAAAGTTTACTGGTGTCCAAGCAATCCTCCAAGTGACCTTCTTCATAACACTGTGAGAAGAATATATTTCATGTTGATATGGTACCTTTAGATTCATCTACACAGGCACCTAAATCCAGGGCTGGTTTGAAGCCTGCTGTTTTGCACCAGCTCCAAATTCTGCTGTAGTAATTTCAACTCTCTGTCACAAACCACTCCAGAGTTTCGGAAGCTCTGCATTATTCTCTGATCTCTGCTAAATGCAGATAAAATCTGGTTAACCAGTTGCATGCTGTATTTGTGGCCAGAAATTTCTGGATATTGTCTAAATATCCAGGAGCAACCATTGGCCTGATTCAAGGTATACGGCCTGTGTGTGTGTATATGTGTGTGTGTGTGTGTGTGTGTGTGTGTGTGTGTCATTTTTCCCTTAGACATAGTGAAATAAGTTAACAGTTCTTAACTGGGACAAAGTTCTAGCAGCATCAGTAGAAGAAAAATAATTGGAGTGCAAGAAAAGTTTGAATGGTACAGAGCTTTATATCAACAAATAATCTTAATACAGCACTTATTTATTTATTTATTTCATTTATTTCATTTATAACCGCCCTTCTCTTCCCCCGAAGGGGGACTCAGGGCGGCTGACAAAAGGCAACAATTCGATGCCGTATACATAAGTACAAAACTACAACACATCAAATACAACAACAGATTAAAATCAATTAAATATCAGAACAACTACATAATCCCCGTTCCACATTCATAGGCTGCCCAAGCCAATCTGCAGTCTGCCTCCACAACATTGTCATTACTCAATTGTCTGTCCGCTGCTCCACATCAACCAAACGCCCGGTCCCAAAGCCACGTCTTTAGTTTTTATCTAAAGGAAGGGAGGGAAGAAGTTGATCTTATTTCACTGGGGAGCGAGTTCCACAGGCAAGGGGCCACTACCGAGAAGGCCCTGTCCCTTTTCCCGTCAAACGTATTTGCAACGAAGGTGGGATCGAGAGCAGGGCCTCCCCGGAAAATTGTAAATTTTGAGGTGTTTTTTTTGTTCTGGTTCCAAATTATTAATTATTAAATGTTGACTTTAATTAATAAGTAGGACTTCTTCCAGAAAAGTGGAGGAGATCAATCTTTTGCCTGTCTTTGACCCAACCAGTTAGAGGTGTTCACTCTTCCCACAGCTGCAAAAACTATATTTTCCTATAATTGTTGGGTTTTTTGGTTGTTTTTGAGAAAGAAAACCATATTAAATACATGAGGACCCATAATTTGACACAAGAGTCACGATGACTTCAAATTACAAGCAAACTTAAATGCAGAAGATGAACTCCACTTCAAAGGATTCCTCAAACAGGACAGATGAAGTGCATCCACAAGAGGCACCCACCAAAGTGACCTGACTTACCATCAGAAATGGAGGCGAACCATTCCCATTCAGGAACCAATACAGAACTGTTTACACTATACCAGATACTCATCAATCCTCCCCTTGTCAACAAACTCGAAAGACAGTGAAACATTGCTACTTGACAGGACTTGAAATTGAAAGGAAGGTATTAGCCCAAGGCCACCCAGCAAATGTCTGGCTGAGCAGGGATTTGGCCAAGTTTAGTATAATGAAGCACCACACCAGCTTTCCTGTCATCAGCTGACAAGTTTGTCCATGGAGAGGAAGGATATAACCTACTGTTTGGTGTTAATTATACATTAGTAAATGGTACAATTTAGCACAGTTTATATAAAGACTTTGTTCTTTGGCTCAGGGTATATTGCCATAAGACATGAACTCCGGAGACCTTCCATTACATTAGTTGTAGAACAGGGACAGTGAATGGTTTTGAGACATTGTGGTGCCATTAAATGGGAAAAGGGCATCTCTAACTATTAAAAACATAGACACCCCAATATTCCGGGACCTACACATAGCACAAGTGGAGTGCATGGGGCTTGGGAATGCCCCCGTTCAAATCCCACCTCATCCACATCACTCGGTAGCCCCAGGCAAGTCATGATCCGCTCTGCTGCTGCCATGTGAAGTACTTGTTTTATCCATCTATTAATCATATTTTCTCCACCTTTCTTCCAAAGAGCTCAAGGCAGTGTACATGTGGTTGTCCTATTTTATCCACACAAGAATGCTGAGACAGAGATTATGCTGAGAGGACAAGCCATATTCATTTGGAAAATCAAAACTGTATAGAGCAGCAAAGATGTGCACATAGCATTCGTTCATCGGGCTCTTTCAAATATTTCCCTGCTGATTTCTCAGAGTTTCAGACCATCTGCAAGCTTCTCAAATAGGAAATTTTTTGCAAGCCTTTGTGTTCAATACAAGTAGGCCTTCCAAGAAGCTTCTCTACCTGGGAACAAGTGCAAGAAGAAGCTTGCACGCAGACACCTGCCCTCATAGACAGATTTAACTTTCACATGTGCAGGAAAACTTTTGTACAATGGTAACTTCTCTGTCATTAACTCAATATCTAGAGGGAAAGTGGAATCCACCCTACCTTGTTTCTGATCTGATAAAACTAGACCAAAATGTGTTAGCATAAGTCTCTGCAAGTGTGATGGACTCCCATCTGGTTACATCCCGTATAGATTACTGCAACGCTCTCTACGTGGGGTTGCCTTTGAAGACTGTTCGGAAGCTGCAACTAGTCCAACAAACAGCAGCCAGGTTGATAACAGGAGCGGCATTCAGAGAGCGTACAACTCCTCTGTTGTGCCAGCTCCACTGGCTGCCAATTTACTACCAGGCACAATTCAAAGTGCTGGCTTTAACCTTTAAAGCCCTAAACGGTTCGGGTCCAACTTACCTGTCCGAACGCATCTCTCCCTTTCTGCTAGAGATCCCTGTGTACAACTAGTGGGCCACTGTGTGACACAGAATGCTGGACTAGATGGGCTGAGGCCCGATTCAGCATGGCTCTTCTTATGTTCTTATGTTCTTATGTTCCCTATGAACCATCTAGATCAGGGGTGGGCAATTTTTTCCCAAGGGGCCACACGAGAAATATTATAGAGGGCCGCACCTAAAGGCGGAACTACATTCTAATCTACATTATTTATTTATTTATTTACTATATTTACTATATATTACACATCATTAATATTAGCATATTAATATATCAAGTAATATTCATATATTATTAATATTAATATCAGAATTATTATATTATAGTATATATATAGACATTATAAAATATTGAAATTATAATATAATATAACATTATATTATATTATTTATTATATTATTATTATAAAATTATTATACAATAATAATAAAAACCACTAAAATTAAATTAAATTAAATTCAAGAAGACAAGGTGCAAACCAAGATAGAGGCTGACATCCTCAAGAGAGAAAGGATCCCAAGATGGAATGGCCCAATGGACCCAACCCAGAGGATGGCAAAGCAGATCCAGCCGTCGCCGCAGCAGAGGAGAGCAGCCGCACCCCTTCCTCTTGGCCCCGCCCGCGACACCCTTCTCCTGGGCCGCACAGAACCGGCTGCCGGGCCGCATCCGGCCTGCGGGCCATAGGTTGCCCACCCCTGATCTGGATGTTTAAGGTCATCTGGAGAGGCCCTGCTCTCGGTCCTGCCTTTTTCGCAGGCACGACTGGCAGGGACGAGAGACAGGGCCTTTTCAGTGGTGGCTCCTCAGCTTTGGAACGCCCTCCCTAGAGACATCAGATTGGCCCCCTACCTCCTGACATTTCGCAAGAAAGTCAAGACCTGGCTGTTTGAGCAGGCATTTGCTGATGAAATATAAAGGTTTAATTAGATATATGGAATGACGATGATGTGACGGAAACTGATTTCAACATGACGCTGAGACTGCAATTGTATGTTTTTAATTGTTAATTTGTTGTTATATGGGTTTTTTTGTGGTTTGTTTGCTTGTGTTGTATTGAGGGCAGAGACTGCCTTGTGTAAACCGTCCCGAGTCGCCTTTGGGCTGATAGGGGCGGTATAGAAATGTGACAAATAAATAAATAAATAAGTATTTTAAAACAGACATTGGATGGGCATCTTTCAAGAGTCATCTCATGGCCAATTCCTGTATGATACTATATTGCCCTTGTCATCTTTTCCATTCTAATGATTCTATAATTTATAACAACGTATTCATGATATATAACAGCCTTCCTTCAATACATCAAAAACCTTACTATTGGACACCAGAGCCCCATCCTAAAATGTTCAGGAAGTATGTAAGATAGCTATAGATGTAAACATCTTAGATCTCTTTCCCACAATGCCAGAAACCCCAGGTCCTGGTTTGCACGGTGCACCAGTTGTTTTTAGCAGATTGGTAGAGCAAGGACAGAGTGTGCAAAACCAGGATGTCAATACTTAGTGAGCAACCTGAGAGCAGCCTACCATTTCTATGATCACTGTCACTATCCCTTTTTTCCTTAATAGTGTTGTCACAAGGCTAATGCAAACAGAAAGATTTTTCATAATTGCCCCTGGCTAACAAAGTTATTTCCTATTTGTCTTAGCACAATTTGTATCAGTGTGGCCAGGACAGAAAATTCATGGGGTTTTTTTTTTTCAACAAATCTTCTTTAGTTAGATAAATGAAAGTCACTTTGTCCACAAGGTGGAGGGGAGACAAGATAGGCATGTTTAAATATTTGAAATGATGTCACATTGAATAGGGGGCAAGCTTATTTTCTACTGCTTTAGAGATTAAGACCCAGAACAATGGATTCAAGTTTCATGAAAAGAGATTCAGTCTAAACATTTGAAAAAACTTCCTGATTATAAGAGATTTTTGACAGTGGAATATATTGCCTCAAGGTTGTGAAGTGTCCTTCTTTGGAGATTTCTGAGCAGAGGTTGTATGGCTATTTGTTGGGGTTCCCTTGATTCTGTGTTCCTGAATAGCAAGGAGGGGGTTGGATGGCATTTATGGTCTCTTCACTGTACGATCCTATAATTTAAGGACAAGCTCTGGCAGGACAAGAAACTGGAAGGAGCTTAACCATTACATTGTATAACCAAACTTTCCGTGAGTTATTTTGCACCAGGAATGTGGTGCAGTTGGCTGGGAGTCAGCTGCATAAGATCTCTACAAACCAGACGGTCATGAGTTCAAGGCCTGCCCAGGTCGGAGTGAGCTCTTGACCAATTGTGTAGCTCGCTGTCTGTTTATATATGTTGTATGTCACTCTATGGCATTGAATGTTTGCCTGTATATGTGTGTTGTGATCTGCCCTGAGTCCCCTGCGGGGTGAGAAGGGTGGAATATAAATGAAGCAAATAATAATAATAATAAATAAAGAAAAAATAATATTTTGAAAGTTATTTGGAATTATCAAAAAATACACAGAAAAGTTATATACACCACACTCATAGCTTAACCATTATACAAAGAGTCATTGTAATATCCCCTGAATAGCTAACCATAGGCAAAATTATTAGTTATTTGCACAATGGTTTGTCTGCTTTAGCATCTTTGGATATTGAGAATATTAGATATTGAGATCAGGCTGGTGCAGGGCAATCACATCTTCAGCTGCAAATGAACAATACTGCAGGATGAGAACATCTCCTGGCCGTTGGTGATGCCAGCTTGCCGCACCAATGCGAATGCCAGGTAACCTACAGTAGGGTGCTCCATGGGAACAATCACAGGGATGGATTGTAAACAGATGGTTGTGGTGTCAGTTTACTATAGAATGATATTGGGTTTCATTTTTCTTGCAGGATTTTTTGGCAGCAGACAAGGGTGTTGTAAATAACAACAACAACAACACATTTCTTACCAGTCTTTTCTTGTGGCTCAAGGTGGGTTGCAACATAGCTAAAAACACATAATCATAAAATACATAAAATGCACACATAAAAACATATTTATATGAAATACATATATGAAAATCCACAGGACAAAGATTAAAACACAAGACGTGAGTTTAAAATTCATAGTTAAAGCTGACTGGGTATGCCTATTGGAAGAGATAGGTCTTCAGTTGTGTTTTAAATGCCCACAACTGATTTGCCTCTTGGAGCTCTTCCGGCAAGTCATTTCAAAGTCTTTGGAGCATCTGATGAAAAGGTCCTCTGGATGATGGTTGCCAGTCAGGTTCTGGCTGGTTGGAAAAGATGCCCTCAAAGGACCTAAGGGTGCAAGGCAGATTGTATGGGAGAAGGTGATCCTTTAGGTAAACTGGATCCAAATCATGTAGGACTTTAAAAGTCAAAATCAAAATCAACTTAGCCCAGAAACTAATTGGCAGCCAGTGGAGTAACTTTAATGTAAGTGTGATATGCTCACTTCTGGATGTTCCTGTAACTAGTTTGGCTATTGTGTTTTGAACTAACTGGAGTTTCCAAACTTGGTACAGAGGTGGTCCAATGCAAAGCACATTGCAAAAGTCCAACCTTGAGTTTACTAGCCTGTGCAGCACCATCTTTAGGTCCTTTGACTCTAAGAAGGTGTTCATCTGATGTTACAGCCAAATCGGGTAGTTAGCTCTCCTAACCATTGCATCTACCTGGGCTGACATTTGGAGAGATGGATCCAGGAGCACACCCAAGCTGTGAACACAATCTTTAAGGGAAAGTGTAACCCATCCAGAGACATTTGCTGTAGTGCAGAGATCTGTAGGCCAAAACAACAGAACTCCGACACAGAGCATCTAGTCCTGGGACTTCCAGTTAGGCCATTAGGCCATTAGGGGATCCATAGGGAAGGGTTAACACCACTGTGGGATTTGTTTTCCTGTCTCTGCCTCTCTTCAGAAAAAAAAATCACATTTTTGTCCCCATAATAATTGGATTTCAAATAATTTGGTTTGTTTTGGAAACAAGGATTGGTGATAAAGATGAGACACCTTTTTCCCTTGGTAACTCTATCAGGAGTGAATGGATACGATAATACTGGATAATAAATTCCCCCCCCCAAAAAATGTTGGACAAGAAATTAAGAGAAAAGTATATAGATAAAATTGCAGATTGGATAAAAGTGGACATGAAGAAAGCACTGTCACTTTCTCCCAGGGGGGCATCCCGCCGCACCTCCATGCCGCCCTCCTGCCTGCAAGGAAGAAGGAGAAGGGGAATGAGCAGCCGCACGCCAGCCAGGCCTCGCAGGAGTACTAGGCCCACCCCGCCACTTGAAGGGACTCGGCCCTCTCACCCGTTCAGGGCTTCCCTTTGGGACTGACTGACTGGAGGCGCCGCTTTTCAACTTCCGCTCATTAGTTCATTTTTGTTTTGGTTTTTTGACTTCCAGGTGAAAGGACTGGACTGACATTCAAAGCTTGTTTCTTTAAACTTCTAATTGCAGAGTACCAGGCACCCGGCACTTCCAGGTCACTCACTATGGTCACTTCCGGGTGAAAGGACTACCCTTTCGGGACTTGGCTCTTTTGTTCATTACAGGATAAGGTACAAGGGATATATGCATATATAGTTGATGTAATGAATTAAGTGTGAAATACAAAAGAATGGAAGGTATTGATGTATGTATGTAACTTAAGAGAATTAATATACTTTAAGAAAACGTTTTAAAACTTATTAATAAAAAAGAAGTGTATTTCACTTCCAAGTGGTAGATTTCTCTCACTTCCTATTGTCTCCCTTCTGTTCTTAACTATAAGTCATTTGTAAGTCAGATGTTTGTAACTCAGGGACTGCCTGTACTCACCAATTGAAACGGATCCAGTGAAATCCCACTCACAGAGTTGCTGGACACCACATTATTGGTTTCTGTTCCAATGACAGCGTCTAAGTCAGCTCTTATCTTTGAAATTGTTATTCAAGGCATCACAGTGAGCTACGGAAGGTCCTGTGCCCCAGCTTCGGTTTCTGCCCTCAAGATGCACTCCCCCCCCTCCCATAATGAAGGCCTACCTTTTTGTTTGTCCCTTCTGAGCTCCTCCCTCAGGAACACATTCTCCCTCAGACACATATTCTTCTTATCTCACCCAGGATTTTACCTATTTTATCAATTTTATTCTCAACACATTTGGCCCACCTTGTGTTTCATTTTCTATTATGTTATTTTGTTGTTTATCTCATTTTGTCATTTTTTGTATTTATTTCGATGTTTTTTTGTTTTTTTGAATTTTGCTTTGTAGTATTGTTATTTTTAGGCTTGGCCTCATGTCAGCCACCCCGAGTCCCCTTTGGGGAGATGGTGGCGGGGTATAAATAAAGGTTACTGTTGTTGTTGTTCTAATAATGGGTTCAGAGGGAATGGTGACCAAGTTAAACATCTCATCAGTCTATACATACATCCTCAGACACGATGCATGCAGAGAAGAAAGATTTACAGGACTGGAGATGCCTTCTATACCTTGTCTTGTCACATAAAAGTTGAGTTTCTGCCATCAGTGTTCTAGTCATCATCCTTCCTATTTCATAGTGGAAGCTGAATCTGATCTTGATTACAAAGTAAAATTATCTTTGTATACCAGGGAGACTGTTTAGTAGTGGATCAGATGAAAAAGTTCTTGGATTTTTGACAGACTGGCTTTGCTCTAACATCTTATGAGGTTAAACTAGAGTTTAGATCTCCACTTAGTCAACTAACCAGACACAGCCTATTTCTTTCCTTTCTCGCATAAAGAGGTATCTTAGAGGGGATTCTCTGTTGAGTTCTCTGTTGTCTCATTGCTTCACTTCTTGGTGTTAAAAGTCTTTTCCAAACCATTATTCATGGGGTTTTCCTGGAATTTTTTTTTCAGAGGGGATTCATTCACCTTTCCCTTCCTCATAGGTTGAGAAAGTATGACTTGTCTAAGATCACCCAATAGATTTCCATGGCTGAGCAAGGACTCAAACCTTGGTCTTCAAAGTCTTAGTCCAACACTCAAACCACTGTCTACACAATATCTGCTCTTGTTACTACACTAGCTCTTGTTGTCTTCAGGATATTTTTCATAATTCTCAAAATAAATGTTGTGCATTTAGTATAATTTCAAAAATGTGTTTATAGGACTTATAGTGTCAGTAAGAAAGATAAAAATGTGTTGAAGGCTACAATTTTTTTAAAAAAATTCTAAACACATAAAACATATTTCTGAATTACAGCTGAGGAGCAATTTCTTCCCACTTCCTCCACACATTTATCAATTATCCATGAAATAAAGTTTGTTTTTTCTTCACCTCACCCCTCGTCCCTCATTCTCTCCTCCCAACATACAAAATGTTAAGCGGTTGGTAAAAAGCCAATTGCAATAACTTGCCTCCCCTGGTTAGGCAGGCCAGTGCATCCAAGCACTGCTCGGCAAGGCTTTCTGGGGAAACCAAAGACAAGATTGGTTCTGTGGGCTAGCCCCAGGCAGTCCGCAGTGGGAGAATGCTTCACACAGCCCCACATGCACAGTTTCTGAACTGACACAAAGCTTAATGGAAGTGAACCCTGACAATTGTGGCCAATCGAGGGTAAGTGACATCCTGCTTGGCATGCCATTATGTGCTCCCTCCCTCCCCTCTCCTGAAGATATAATGCCTCCTGTGGGAAGCCCTGACGTTAAAGTGCCATTGGACTTTTTGTCAGGTGATTTGCTGCCTATTAATTACTATGTAATCAGCAAACGGTTGTGAAAATGCTGAGACAGGGAGGGGGGCGCACACAGCAGTTTCTTTTCAAACTTTTTTCTCTTGGAAGCTAGAATACGAGCCATGCACTAAATGCACTATTAAACAGGCTTATGCCAGATACTCTCCTATTTTATTTTAGAAGTAATGCTTGGTTGGGGAGAGAACTATTTCTGTGTGATTTTGATGAGCCAAAGCAGTCCTGTTTGGAGAGATTCGGGCATTCTCACCTGTCCTATGACCATGAGACAACACCACTAAGATTCGAGAGAAATCCAAAGCAATGTAGACTTGTTCCAAAGTTTGAATTGATAATTTTTGTTTCTGTTTCAAAATCTAATTTAATAATTCTCAGAACTGGGAAACTGGGGGAGAAGGGGCACTCAGTGCTTCCACGTGCAGGTCGATAAACGCCCGTCCTTGTCCCAGTGAGTGACACAAGGCAGTTCAATTAATGTTGTCTGGTGTCTCTGGTCTGGCTGCTCAGTGCGTGCGCGAAGGAAGGTCCCCAGCCAAACGTGGAGACTTTTTGTGAGCACTTAGATATTCAGAAATCTGTCTTATGGTGAGTCAAACCCTTGGCCTTTCTGGCTCAACAATGTCTGTAGGGTTTCAGAAGTGAATCTCTCCATTTTTCTCCCTAGAGCAGTGTTTCCCGGGGCACACTAGTGTGCCATGAGCGATCATCAGGTGTGCCGTGAGAAATTGGAACTTCCAGGAAAGGGGGGGGGAAGTCTAGTGTGTTAAAGTATAAAAACCCTAAGAAACCTACCTCGATAAAGGCACAAAATTACAAACACCCCCCTCCCCCCCCTGCTCTATTTGGTCTCTCCCTCTCCATGCATTGGGAAGGCCCGCCTCCCTTTCCCCAAGTAGAGACCTCCTCATGCCTCCTGGGGGTTCTGTGTGGGAAGTTTGGCCCAGTTCTATCATTGGTGGGGTTCAGAATGCTCTTTGATTGTAGGGGAACTATAATTCCCAGCAACTACAACTCCCAAATGTCAAGGTCTATTTCCCTGAACTCCATCTGCATTCATATTTGGTCATATTGAGTATTCATGCCAAGTTTGGTCCTGATCCAACATTGTTTGAGTCCAGAGTGCTCTCTGGATATAGGTGAACTACAACTCCAAAATTCAAGGTCAATGCCCACCAAACTCTTATAGCATTTTCTCTTGGTTATGGGAGTTCTGTGTGGGAAGTTTATGTCTTTCTGCCATTCCTGCCAGGAGATCTATGTTGAGTTCATCAAAACAGGCCCAGGTTTCACACTGAGTGTATAAATACATTTAAAAACATATTAACTATATGTATTACTGTGTTAGAGTGTCATTTCGTGTCATTTTGGTTGGTGGTGTGCCCCAGGATTTTGCAAATGTAAAAAGTGTGCCGTGGCTCAAAAAAGGTTGGGAAACACTGCCCTAGAACTACCCGGTATTGAATTAATAGAATTTATCACACAAGGTATGCAAATTGGCATTGCAGGTCAGAGTGCATCATGCCATGTGCATCCTGTTGTCAGTCTTCCCCCCTCTTCATGGTTTTCTTATTCCTAGCTATTAATAGGTAAAACCCATCAATAGTTGCTGTCTCACTATGCCTCTATCATCTACCTTGTGCGGTGGGTTGTTACCAAAGTGACATCAAGAGGTGGGATTCCCCTTCTCTCCCTCTTGCTATTCCCAAGCTGGCTATTTCCCTTTAATTTTATATTTTATAGTTATATCTACCTTTTTAAAAAGAAGCTGAGATTGTGCAATTGCTGTAAAACTAAAAAAATTAAGGAGCAGCTGTAATTCAGGAAGGTGAAGTTATAAGGGTATGCAGAAGTACACTCGGAGGACTACAAATTGGCAAATCAGTGCCATTGTACTATTGAAGGCAGGTGCAATATTAACCCAGTATGTATTAGCTATCAATTATAGAGTGGTTTTAGTTGATAGCAGTTTTATGCAATAAAGTGCGAAGACATTCAAAATATTTGAGTTATGTTGCTTCCACACATGACAGAAATGCATGGCAGACTGGGTTTTTTAAAGCCACTTTGGCACACATTTCTGCCGCCACACATGCCCCCAAACTCCAGGCATCCTGGTGAGATGTCTCCATGCCATCCTGGTAACTACCAGGATGGCATGGAGCCACCCCGAAGCCCCCCAAAATAACCCAGAAAAACTTTTTTAAACTTACCAATCTTCCTCTTTACACTCTCCTGACATGAGGAAATGGTGTGCCATGAGATGGTGGCGGGGGGGGGGGGAGAGAAGGGATTTTCATGCAGTGCGAAAAACTGAGATGGCTGCATGGATTGGGCCCAGGGCTCATGTGACACAGTCCCCAAGCCCAATCCACACAGGGCCCACACCTAGTAAAACACAGATCTTAGCTAAGATTTGGATCTTACCAGATGTCTAATTAATTCCTAATTAATTTGATTTTACTGGAGGTGTCATTTGGATGCCTCCAGTAAAAACGAGTCAGGTCTCAGGTTAAAGGCCTGTCTGAATGAACCCTTAGGCCCCTTCTACAATGCCCTTATATCCCAGGATCTGATCTCAGGTTATCTGATCTGAATTGCCATATATTCAGGGATAAGCAGATAATCTGGAGTCAGATCCTGGGATATAGTGTAGATCCAGCCTCACTCCCTCTTATGCCACCATCTTTTCTCATATATCAACTATCTTCCTATTCAGGTAAGCATACTAAAATCTGCCTGCATTTGGCTTTGTTTCTGCATAGATAAATCACCATCACTGGCAATCACACGTGTCTGAGTATGATTGCCTTCCATGTGTAGGGTCTTGGCAGTAGGTTCATAGGTGACTGTAGAGTTGTATTCTTAAGCTGCATGTTCTTTCACAGTGAGAACATCAGTTTCCAGATGAAAGTTGGTCTCAACAAGGATTGGCTTGACACACCTTCTTTTTGACACATTTATTCCTTTCTCCCTCCATTTGTACTATGTTTGTTGTTTATTCGTTCAGTCACTTCCGACTTTCCATGACCTCATGGACCAGCCCATGCTAGAGCTCCCTGTTGGCCATCACCACCCCCAGCTCCTTCAGGGTCAAGCCCGTCACTTCGAGGATACCATCCATCATTTGTACCACAGCATAGATAAATCATATACTACCAAACAAGCTGCTCATAAAAATGTACCTAAAACTCTTGTTAGGCAGATAAGCTATTGCAGTTCCCAACCTTATACTGAATGCATGTTCACAGAAGATGGCTGATGGTCATAGAGCAGGGGTGCTCATTAGGTAGATCACGATCTACTAGTATCGCGTAGGGCGTCCTGGTAGATCGCAGGCAGGGCGGGAGGAAGGTTCAGTCCCACCCTGCAGGCTCCCGACGCCGCCCAGGTGCAGAAGGAGGTTGGACTGGATGGCCCTTGGAGGTCTCCTCCTATTCTAGGAATCCATTGTTATTATTATTATTATTATCAGAGGCTGAATGGCCATCTGTGAGGAATGCTTTGATTGGTTTTTCCCTTATGGCAGAAGGAGGTTGGACTGGATGACCCTTGGAGGTCTCCTTCTACTCTAGGAACCTATTGTTGTTGTTGTTACTATTATTATTAGTAATAGTAGTAGTAGTAGCAGCAGCAGAGGCTGAATGATTATTGTCATCATTATTATTATGAATAAATTCAGGAGCTTATTATACTCACATTTAGTTGAATTCAGTCTTTATATTATATGGCTCTCACTGAAATAAATTTCCAAATATTTTGCTTTTATGGCTCTCTGAGTAGTGGGTAGGTAGATCATTTTGACTTGGTTGTTTTAGAAGTAGCTCGCATGCTGAAAAAGTGTGAGCACCCCTGTCTTAGAGTTTCCCACAGAGACCATAATAAACTCTGCAAAAATCAACTCCGCAAAAGATAAATCTGCAAATGTGGAGGGTATATTACATTCTTATGATTCCACAAAACTCCAGAAAGTTTCACAGAGGCTGAAAATGCAGCCAGGGCCTGTTTTGCTCCTTCCACCCCCTTTATCTTCTTGTTAGCATTGTCAAAGGACAGGTAAGCGAACAAGGTAGCAGCAAAGGCAAACATGTTCTTGTGGTCGTTCTCTGGAAAGTGATTGAAGTGGCATCTGAGTTATGACTAATTTATTCAGAATTCAGAATTTAGTGAATTCTCTCTCTCTTGGTCACAGCACTCATCACAAATAATATTTGAAACCTCTGTGATGCCAGAGGCATGTTTCAGTTTATTGTTCAGGTCAGTTCATTTCCATTTTTAATTTTTAATGGTTCATTTAATGTGGCTCTTGTTACCTTAAAAACCATATAAATAGGTTTGGGTCAGCAATTTTTATAGCTTATGTCTTCACTCAAAGTATATAAACCAATACTGCTTTTGGTATAAGCAGAAAGCTTTCACAATAGGCAGAAGAGAACAGCATTCCTTCCTACTGGAAGGCCTTCCTACTACTCCTCTCTAATATGACCTTGGATGTGCTATTTGGAGCTGCTTCTCCACTGTCCAAGATGTAGAAAGCTCTGGGGAAAGAATGCACCGGTCACACATGCATCTTCCTTATAGACTGTCAGCATAGAGTGCACAGTAGTGGCCCATGGGTCTCTTGGATGGCATATATGGCAGTTACCTGTACATTCTCTTTCCTGCGCTTGGAAATCATGTAAAGGTTTTCTCCCAGGCTCTGATTCTCTCTGCTGAGAGAAACTAAGCTGAATTCGTCTCAGTTTGTTTTCTTTCAGCAGGCAAAAGAAAGGGCTTTTAATGAGACAAGATTTTGGCAACTGACCCTGGTTGCTATGGAAGGGACCTATAACAAGATAGGTGGGGTGTATATTATTGTATTAGTTTGTATATCAACCCTCTGAACTTGTCTCCTGGTAAAAAATTATTTCTTTGGGGTTGTTGTAGGTTTTTCGGGCTATATGGCCATGTTCTAGAAGATTTGTTTATTTCTTCTCTTTGCTTTTAATGTTAGATGCTTTGAGAATACAATACAGCGGGATGTGAACCAATAAATAAAGAAATAAATATTTGGAGCTGACCACAACAATAATGTCAACAGCTTTCACAGCCGGAATCACTGGAGTGTTTTGTGGTTTCTGAGCTGTATGGCTGTGTTCTAGCAGCATTTTCTCCCGACATTTCGCCTGCATCTGTGGCTAGCATCTTCAGAGAATCCTGAAACATCAGGAGAAAATACTGCCAAAACATGGCCATATAGACTGGAAACCACACAACATACTACTACTACTACTACTACTAATAATAATAATAATAATAATAACAACTTTTTTTCCCGCCTCTCCTTGTGGCTCAAGGTGGGTTACAACATAGATAAAATGCATTATCATTGTAAACATTATATAAAATACACATATTGAAACATATTTCTAGAAAATATATATTGAAATATACAGAACAAAGATTGAAACACAAGACGTGTACTTTGCCCAGAAACTAATTGGCAGCTAGCAGAATAACTTTCGTATGGGTGTAATATGCTTTCTCCTGGATGTTCCTGTGGCCAATCTGGCTGCTATATTTTGAACTAACTGGAGTTTTTGAACTTGGTACAAACTACCAATAATTTTTCATTTATTGACTTTTGCCAGGGAAAATTAGACGGGGGCAACTGACATGCACAGAAGCATTTGGGAGGATCACTATTATAGAATATCAGTGCAGATTCAGAGACAGCAAGGCCAGTATAGACACAATGTCAACACTAAGGCGACTATTTTTTAATTATGCTTATTCTAAATGTATCCCTAAAATGGGAAGGAAGGCAGGAAGGCAGACAGGAAGGAAGGAAGGGAGGGAGGGAGGCAGGCAGGAAGGCAGGAAGGAAGGCAGGCAGGGAGGGAGGGAGGGAGGGAGGAAGGCAGGCAGGCAGGGAGGGAGGGAGGGAGGAATAGAGGAAGTAGTCAAGGAAGGGAAGGATGAAGGGAGGAAGAAAAGAAGCAAAGTAGGGAGGGCTGGAGAAAGAGCGCCAGTGAAGATTTGAACAAGGGTCACAATTGGCCCCCAGGCCAGACTTTGGCAATACCTTATCTATACAGTAGAATTATTGCAGTTTGAGGCTATTTGAACTACTGTATCTCCATCCTACAAAATCCTGGGATTTGTAGTTTGGTGAAGCACCAGCACCTGTGGGAATAGCCAAAGACCTTGAAGGACTACACATTCTATGATTCCATTTACTACAGTACTCAAAGTGGTATCAAACTGGCATAACTCTGCAGTTTGGACACATCCTGGGAGTCTGGAGAATGGAATCAGAATCCCTGTTCAGTCATAGAAATGTTCTGTGTGATTTGGGGCCTCAAAGCACACACACACACCCCAAATTTTTTTTAATGTTGTCATGCAAACCCCATGAAATGGTAACACTGTCTAAAAGTAGTCAATATGTCAGGAATGAGTTAAAGGAACAACAAAACAACAACAAACCCCGCCCTGTCGGTTCTGTTTTAGACTCACCTGTGCTGTTGTGTTTTCACGGATGTATTTTATTGTGTTTATTGCTCTTATTGTATCTATTGTTTTCGATGTTGTTGATATTTTGTGATGTGCTGTTCGGGCACGGCCCCATGTAAGCCGCTCTGAGTCCCCTCCGGGGAGATGGATGCGGGTTAGAAATAAAGGTTTTTTTAATTATTATTATTAACAACAAATTTCACAGAAACTAACTGGTTAAATATCACTGATAAAATATAAAAATCCTTTAAAACATGTTATATTTACTCTTATTTCTGAAAAAGGGGCTCTCATTTCCACAATGTCCTAAAAAATATCTGTCAAGATCTGGCCACCAAGCTTACCAACTTGAGATCCTTAGAGATAGATCAACCTGCTGCCATCAATATTGTATTTTCATGTGCATTATGCTTTACAATATTATTGCTTTAATTATAAAAGAGAATAATAAAAATGCAATGGCACTTGAGTTATGACTAAAGATATGACCAGGTCAATGAAGGCTGCACTATCAAGTAAAGCCTTGCAATTGTGAAATGACCATCAAGAACAAACACTATTGCAAGATATTTCATATGACTGATACCAGTTAAAAAGTTGTATCTTCAGCAGAGGTGAGTCATATGTCAAGCTGTAAATTACTCAGCTGCCAAGATAGATTACATGTTCTGAATGTGCAAAATTGTATTTTGTACTTTAGGAAAACCAATTATTTTATCTGGGGTTGTTAGAAAGCACAGGGAACAAGGGACACATCTCTTACGTTGTAATAAAAAAGTATGAAAATAATAATTAATGTTTCTCTTTAACAGCTTATATTCTATCCTACTATTCATAAACTTAAAAGCATTTTCTTAGTAATGTTAAAACAAATGCAAATAGTGTGTGCGTGGGACAGACAAAATGAAAACAGCTTCAAAAAGCAATTTGACACCAGCTTGAAAGAACGTTTCAGTGCTTTCAGTCATTTGTGTAAACTCCGAATTGTAATACCACAAGCATTAAAGTGTTTCCCTTATCAAAGTGCTACAATTTCACACAAACGGAACTAAGCTAATCAGACTCTACGGCAGCTACCTTCTGTTCATTTCTAAAGGCATAGCCATTCACTCCAAGTCTATTCTCCTGGTGATATCTGCAGAACCAAACCTGGAAGACAGGTGACATCTCTTCAGAAGAAGTATTCCTAGTCATGGGTCCATAGATCCCTTGGTGGTCCATGGAAAGATTTCAGGGGGTCCATGAGCATGAATGGAAAAAACTGAACATATTATATTCATTTTCTCTGACCTTTAACTGAAATCTAGCATTTATTTCACTTATGAATGTATATAATAAAATTACAATAATATTCATTTTATATCACAGTAGCTGTCCCCTGCCATGCATTGCTGTGGCCCAGTCTGGTGATCTGGAAAATAAAGCAATGAGAAAGTGTTGGTTTCTAATATATGTAATTTCATATGCTCGTGGGTAAACAGTATTTCTTGTTGGATTGTCTGGTTTGCCTACTCTGGAACAGGCAACAGATAATTGTACTTCTTTAGGGGTCCCTTTCAAATATATGATACTATATCTTTCTCTCTGTGTGTGAATCATATATATCTATTTATATCTATGGCTGGATGGCTCTTTGTCAGGAGGGCTTTGTTTACGTTTTCTTGCCCTGGTGAAGGAGTTGGACTGGATGGCCTGAAGTATTTTCTGTTGGTCATGGGGATTCTGTGTGGGAAGTTTGCCCCTGTTCTGTCGTTGTTGGGGTTCAGAATGCTCTTTGATTGTAGGTGAAATATAAATCCCAGTAACTACAACTCCCAAATGTCAACGTCTATTTCCCCCAAACTCCATCTGGGTTAATATTTGGCATATGGAATATTCGTGCCAAGTTTGGTCCAGATCCATCATTGTCTACAGTGCTCTATAGATGTAGGTGAACTACAACTCCCAAACTCAAGGTCAATGTCCACCAAACCCTTCTAGTGTTTTCTGCTGGTCATGGGAGTCCTGTGTGCCACGTTTGGTTCAATTCCATCATTGGTGGAGTTCTTTGATTGTAGGTTAACTATAAATCCCAGCAACTACAACTCCCAAATGACAAAATCAATTTTTTGAGTGATGGACACTCCTTGGGTTAGTAGGTGGGTTAGTCTTGTGACCAAATTTGGCAGCAATTCGTCCAGTGGTTTTTGAGTTATGTTAGTCCCACAAACAAACATTACATTTTTATTTATATAGATTACAGTTATTTGTCAAGTTAAATGACGTATTAGATAGTGCTGAGTTTAAAATGTTTCTGTAATTAATTATGTGTATTTCTGATTGTGCCAATGCTTTGCTGTATTCTTGCTATATATAAATGTGCTTAGGTAATCACAGGGTTAATTGAAGAGAGAAGACACTGTGTTTATGACATGTGTGCACTGAACTGTAGTACCTGGATTTTGACCTCTCAGGAATGTGAAGAGGTGGAGCTGAACTACTGATAAGACTCTTCTCCGGTTGCCATGATCTCTGCCTGCGTAAGACATGATTTATTTTAGCTCCGCTGATGCTAATTAAAGAACTTTATAGTCCATACCTGGCTCGCCTGAATTAATCCTAATATTATTGCATATCTTGAAAATTCACTTAAGCTAATCCATACTTTAAAATTATGGTAGTTACTGGACCTGATGCAAGACTGCATCTGATCAAAGTCCTGCTGTGTACAAAGTATTGTATGACATGCTGATTTTGCGTGTCATAAAATGAACTGCCGCTACATTCTGAGAAGAGGCTTCATGGTTTTCAACTGCCTAGTAATGGGGTCCATGTAACAAAAAAGTTTAAGAACCTCTGCTTTAGAGGCACTAAATACACATGGTATAACTCCTAAGCTCCAATTACCACTTCCGCAGATCTATGTTGTGGAAGAGATGAGGCCAATCCCTACCACTGCCAGACTAAGTCCACGGTTCCAGACATCACATGTGGAGAGGTGCAAAATATTCAGGAATGCAGTTCTATGTACCACCTGATTTGCCCTCTGCCAACTAAAGCTTCAGTAAAGAGCATTGTCCTGATACAAACTCTGTCAAAAGATTTACATTCCCATTTGGTTCATATTTGCATGCAGAATTTGGGAAGAGGAACACCATCTTGTCCATTAACAAAGGCTTTTGTTAGTGGTGTCACTGAGGGATGTGGAGGGTGCGGGCTGCACCAGGTGTCATCAAAGGGCAGGAGACCAATCACTATAATGATTTTTATTTTAGAAGACATTAAGAAATGTAAAGGAAATGCATAAAACTATCACAGATAATTAAGTGCTTAAAGGACATTGTGGGCTTATAAAGTAAGAGCACCTCTCCCTCAAATTTGGGAAGACTCCCCCAAATTGGTCCATGAGAGCTGCTTCTTTGAGCTGTTGCACAAAGCCACTATTCCATGGCAGTCATGCTAGCATGTGTATGCTTGTATTTAAAAGTTATGTGTAATTAGAATACAGTTGTATGTTGATAAAAGAAATTGTGCAGTCAGTTACGTAGTAATTTTTCTAGTAAGTTTATGCATATGTATGTATAAATATTGTTGTTTCCTTGATTTGTATTTATTCTGTTAATTTTTAAAATTAAAATGGGATAAGGAGATACATATCAGAGGAGAAAAGAAGAATGGCAGGATCAAACAGATGAGGAAGAAAAGGCAAGGGCCGACAACAATGGCTGATGAAGATTTGTCAATTAACTGAGATGAAGAAATTGATTAGTGTGATCAAGGAGAAATAGATGACCAAGTTAAAGAAAAATGCAACTTGTTTGTTACTTGAGGGAAGCATCTGTCAACTGTGAATATTATTAAAAATAGACTAATAAACTAATAAGAGAGAAAACCACCAGATATTAAATGAGAGGGTCTTAGATTCGGTTGCTTTGGTTGTCTGATAGTTTTGTGTTTCTGTGTGTATGTTTATTTGTGGGGGGTTTATACCTAGATTTTGTTATTTTAGTAGGTGTTTAGCTGTAGTGGGGTAGAGGTACTAGGTTAAATGTAGATGTGTCGTTTTTAAAAAATGTAAACATATGTCCTATTACTCTTGTGTAATTATATTTTCTTTCCTGAATTAAAAATATTTTTAAAGAGACTGCATTCTCTAAATCAGTGATTTTCAACCTTTATTGAGCCGTGGCACATTTTTTACATTTACAAAATCCTGGGGCACACCACCAACCAAAATGACACAAAATGACACTCTAACACAGTAATACAGACAGTTAATATGTTTTTAAATGTATTTATACAGTCACTTAGTGTGAAACCTGGGCCTGTTTTGATGAACACAAAATAGGTGACGCGAGAGTGCTATGGTTCCATTTCTTAAAGGGACAGATGCACCTTATAGTTTATATATGAATAAAGTTCAAAAATAATTTCCCACGGCACACTTGATGATCTCTCATGGCACACTAGTGTTCCACGGCACACTGGTTGAAAATCACTGCTCTAAATAACACCCTTCAGCATCATCATAATTGGCAACAAAAATAACATCCATGACGATAATATTGTCACCTCTCCACACGCTTATGACTGTTAATATCAGGGGTCCTCAAACATTTTAAGCAGAGAGCTGGATCATGATCCCTCAGACTGTTGGGTAAGCAGACTTTAGTTTGAAAAAAAGTGCACATATCTCATTTATAGTACAAACACACATGAAATAACTATACAATATTTAAAATGAAGAACAATTTTAACCAACATAAACTTACCAGTATTTCAATGGGAAGTGTGTGGGGGGGCAGAATGAAAATTAGGCATAGTTACCAATCCACACACTGTCTTGCTAGAGAAAATATATGCCACATGGATGATTGGTAAAGAATAAGGTGTTTACTCTTTGTTATGCAGAGCAACATATATACAGTCATGTGGACAGTTGCATTGAGAGATATTCAAAAAATATTCAGAAAATATACACTGTCTTGTCTTGGCAAGCTCCTGCAAAGCAAACCTAAACATGTAACTGTTGCCAAAACTCTCAGGCTCAGCTAGCCTCTCGGGCATGGCCCAATCAATCAGCTTCGTGCTTTGAATTCTTTCAGTTAACACACTCACCAATTGATTTTTACATGCTCCAACTGTATGGGCCTGCATTTGGGTGATGAGATAATCCAGTTAGTTAGGATTGTTGTTGTTGTGTGCCTTCAAGTCATTTCAGACTTAGGGTGGGACTGGATAAATGACTTTAGAGGGTTGCATTCGGCCTGAGGGCCTTAGCTTGGTGACTCCTGGTTAACATCTCAGCTCCATAAAAATCCAGTGAAGCTTCAGAAATATGCATGATGTATTTTCAGCTTTTTTTGTGACCAAGAAAGGTGGTACTCTTTTGTGGATTTTGTTGTATTTTGATCCATGGCTAATCATGAATATATTTCTAAGCTTTCAGAGCAATATACTTTAGCCAAGGCGTTGCTAGATTTTATGTAAAACAATTTGGCACATGGGGAGAGGGAGGATTATTAGTTGTCTAACTGTACAGAGAACCCAACGGGATTAACTCAAAAGAGTCTTTTGACTTTGGAATGGGACTTGCTGTGCTGATTTTTTTCCTGCCAGGGTAACTGCTCTCTTCTCTGTACAAGGCAGGAACTGGGCAGCAGCCACAGATAGGAGACAGTGGAGTGGTGCGCTCCAGTTTTTGTGACAGCTGCCTTTTGCTCCCACGAGTAGCAGGAGTGAGGATTTCTCAAAGAGAATAAACAATATATAAATTCAAGCTAATGCCAGCCATCACCCATTAAGAAAGATTCTTGTCCTCTTACTGAATTGTTTTGTGCTGGTGACCTAAAGAGGTCACCAGCACATCACAACTATAATATGTATTGGAGTCTCAAATGCCCCTGGAGACATAATAATATTAATTAACAAAAAAAGTCAAGGTTTTGTAAAGAAGAAAAACTTGCCACAGTCGGTTTTTAAAATCTCTCCAAACATCATCTTTTACTTATGAACTGTCACATCCATAAAAACAACATGTGGCAGGAAAGTAATTAATCAGTTAATTCAAATCTATATAAAAGTCAGTGTTTGTTTGCATGTATGGTTGCATATATGTATTTTCCAAGATGGCCCCAACTTTCAGAGAGCACTGTAACTCCTGCCAACAATGGATCTGGTATGCAATGTGTGCTTAAACAAGCCATACAAATGAAATGCACATAGTAATATATCCACAGGATCAAAGACACAAATAAAGTAACAATGAAGTAACAATTACACAGTCACAGTATATGGGGTCTCTCTCTCTCTCTCTCTCTCTCTCTCTCTCTCTCTCTCTCTATATATATATATATATATATAGTATGTCATGCAAGTAGATAGAGCACAGAAGTATCATAGACCCAATAGTTTTCTGAGACTATAACAAACATGAATTAATACAATGCACTTTCATATAACACTAGCTGAACCCGGCACGCGTTGCTGTGCCCTATTTAGTAGATGCGGGACAGTCTGAGTATGTTAGGGTTTGAAATGATGCTACTTATGGTCTTGGTGGGTGTGTGCATGTGTATATGTGTGTATGTAGTGTATATATGTGGGTGTATATGTATATATGTGTATGTATGTTTATATATGTATACGTGTATGGTACTGTATATGTGTGTGCATGTGTACATACACATGAGGGGGAAAGGGGGGGCAGAAGGGGTCGGAGGCTGAGAGAGGAAAAGAAGGGGGCTGAGGGTGAGGGGGAGAAGAGAAGGAGCCTGGGGCTGACGTGGGGGGGGGGGTTGGGGGCCGTAGGCTGAGGGGGAGAAGGAAAGGTCCTGAGGCTGATGGAGGAAAAGAAGGGGGCTGAGGAGGGAAAAGAAGGCGGCAGCAGCGACCCCGGTCCTTTCCTCCTCACCCTCTGCCATCCGGAGGGCAGTAGCGGCGAGGGCAGCGTCCCCACGCCTCGTCCTTCTTCACCCTCCATCCTCCGGAGGGCAGGCTCAGGGGCGCGGAAGCTTATCGGAGTACCCAGGAGGTCTCCGTATGGTAGCCGTTGCTCCATGGCGTCCGCCATCTTTCCTGGCGGCACTTCAGGCCAGGAGGGGGCGGGACCTCCGGTCTGCATTGTTTGGGCGTCAGTTTCCGGCTGGACCCTTTTCCTGACGGATTGACTTCCGTCGGAGCCTTTTTGGCCGGACCGGAAGCGGTTCGGCCGCCATGGTTTTTTGTAGTTTTTTGGGGTTTTTTCAGTGTGGCTTCCCCGGAGAACCCCAGAAGCGACTGATGCGGCGGAGAGCGGTTGCGGGTCTCCCTCTGTGAGGCGGCGGAGGGATGGCAGCCGGTGAGGAAGGGTAAGGAGGCGGTGGAGAAGGCGGGCAAGGTTGAAGGCGCGTGTCCCGGGTTGAGGAGCGGTTTGGACGTTGCGGAGGAGGGTGGCACGGCGGCAGCGGCGCGGGTGGGTTCAGGCAGCGGGTGAGAGGCGTGTCGTGTCCGGGTTGGTGGCAATGTGTTGGCGCGTGGAGGTGGGGTGGGGGGGTGCGTTGGAGGAGGAGTTGCGCGGAGTCTTAGCTGCCGCCGCGTCCGCCGCCGTTCGCGCATGCGTGGAAATGTTGTTTTCGGGGGTGTTTTTGAGGGGGTTGCGTTGTGTTTTGGGGTGTTTTTGTGGGTCCTATAGGAACCCAGGGGTATGGATCAGTGGCCTTGGGGTTTTTTGTGTGTGTGGGACATGTAGTTTTCGCGCCTATTTGCCGGGTACCACGACCACTCTCTTTTTATATATATAGATTCCAAAGTAAGTCCATAAGCATTCAGGCCATAGGATCCGAAGGAGAAATAAAGTTCATATGTAGAATCAAAACAATAGGGTGCACTATCCCTTAGTAGTGGATAGTGAGTTACCTTCCGTAACATAAACGGGTGGCGTTTATAGCATCCTTATGCAAGTTGCATGCTGAGCGCCGGACCATGGCAGCGTTTGAGGCGGGGCGTGTCTTCTCACCTCCAAGGAGGGACTCAGACCGGGTTGGTGTTGGAGTCTCAGCAGCACAATACCACTTGGAGATTTCAACATCCATGCAGAGACTGCCCTTTCGGCAATGGCTCCGGACGTCATTGACCTCCATGACAACCATGTCTTGTCCTACCCTTGCAGCTGGACACATTTGGACCTTGCTTTCTGTGCAGGATGGATTGGTGGTGTGGAGGAACTGGTCACAGTTTCATTGTCATGGACTGATCAATACCTGATCAGGTTAAGACTCACTGGAACATCTGCAAGGAACTGTTCAGCTTAGCTGTTTCAAGTGGTTGGACAGCTATTACATACTGGTCCTCAAGGAGGCATCCCTGATCATTCAGCAGCTAGCTGAATCCTTATACATTTTCTAATGTGAGCATTCATTAAAAAACTAAAACAAAGATTGACCTAATGTTACAAATTAACTACCCTAGGCATTGCCAGGTACCTAAGCAAGTATCCTATAAAATGAACCACATTTCAGGTACACATTAAATATACTATATCATTCATTAGCTTTAATACAGAAACCTCATCCTTTCCCACTCAGAATTGATGCCAAGCTTTTAAGACATGTTATCTCAAGCTTCAAATATCTGAGGGAAATATCTAAGAGGGTAAGACAGTAAACCGAATTTGTATAATACAGTCAAGCCCCCTATAAGTATACTGTAAACAACAAATGCACAAGGAGACAATGCAGTGCTAAAAGCTGTAATCATAAATTCAAAAATAAACATCAAGCAGTAGCATTGAGATGTACAAGCATCATGAAAATCATCACAATGGTGTCCCCTGTTCAAACAATATATAAATGACCGTTGCCTGTACTCACAGTCCCCCAGCGTTCAAATGAATAACGAAAATAGACCTGCAGTGCAGCACTAGAACAAATGAACGGTGCTGCCCACTGGCAGTCACGGTTGCAGATAGCTGTAGTAAATAATAACCAAAACAAATAGCCCCCCGAGTGACTGTGGCCAAAAAAGCCGCTAAACCCGGAACTCCGAGTCGTGCTGAGGCGAGCCTCCCGACGTGGCGTGATGGCGTCGGGCAGGACGTGACTCCGCCCTCCTGTTGGTGGGGGCCGGAGAAAATGCTCCGTTTGAAGGGGATGCTGGCGAGCGATGCAAAACGGTCCTGCTGATGCGATACAGAGGTTCCCAAGTAAACAATAAATCCCGCAATGGGCAAGGCGCTCCGTCTACGGGAGACAGTACGGGGATCCTTCCTGTTTCGGGTGCTTCTTCAGGACGGTTGGCGACCGGGAAAGTTCACAACTATTCAAAATAAACAATAAATCAGTACGCCATAGGAATAGTAGGGTTGACAAGCAGGGTAGGGAAAAAGTCTTACCAAATGTTGCTTTCTAAGTTCTCCCCAATGGGTGAGGCCGCGCGATGCGGTAGTCAAATAATAATATACCAAATGGCAATAATGACCGAAGATCCGGTCCAGGCTCAGGCCTCAAAGAGGCTTATATACAAGGAGCCAGGGAAGGCACAGCTGGGACTACAGCACTGCAGGTCTGTTTTCGTTATTCATTTGAATGCTGGGGGACTGTGAGTACAGGCAACGGTCATTTATATATTGTTTGAACAGGGGACACCATTGTGATGATTTTCATGATGCTTGTACATCTCAATGCTACTGCTTGATGTTTATTTTTGAATTTATGATTACAGCTTTTAGCACTGCATTGTCTCCTTGTGCATTTGTTGTTTAAAATATCTAAGAGGCCCGTGCGATCAATGAAAAAAAATGTTTCAATACACATTACAAAATTAGGAGATTGCGGAAATTGTTTCTAAAGTTAATTTGCAATGGATTAACTACTTTTTGGTTACTTTTTGTTAAGTAATTATTTGTGTCAATGGGGAAACTTCAGGGGTGCCTTTATACCTCATTGTTAGAGCTATTGATTTGAAACTTGCTACAACTATAAAACACGTTTACCACTGTTAGCCTATCAAGTTTCAGAAAGCCACGGCAGCTATCTCATTGCATGTCTCTCATATTAACCAACAGAACTGTTTGATGTACTGCTGCACATTATGGAACCATTGTTTAATGCTTGATATATGTATCTTTTCTATATGGTTTGTTCTATTTGATATGGCTTTGCGGCTAATGCAATAAAATTTGATACTGATACTTGTATTGAAGTATCAGCCAGTCCTCCACTTTGCAGATTCAACACTTTAATGGAATTCAGGCTGCTGCTAGGAAGAAAAAGTCTCTCCCCTATTCTAATTGGGGCTTTCTGGTGTTGAACAGAATTCTGGGAAATGTAGTTTAGGGCAGGGCCTTTTGCATTCTCTGCCATAGAGCTCCTCACCTTCCCAAACTACAGAATACTGTGCTCTCTCAGTCTCTTTCACTCAGCTCATCCTGCCCTGCTGTTTTCTCCTACTCATGGCAAGAGGCCATTAATTTGAAGAGGAATGGCAGCCTTTTTGGCTTTGCCTCACTCGCACTGAAAATGAAACTGACTTTGATAGGCTTCTGAGCATTACAAAATTCAAATGAAAAGGTTTTTGCATGGGCGCCTCCCTCCCCATTCCTTAATATCTGTTCATATATACAAAACTTATGAGTTAGATATGACTTACTAATTAAAAATGAAATTACGCACAGTTTTATAAAACTGTTAGAATCAGGATTTCTTTCATTTTCAGTTGTGCTGGTCATGGACCGTGATAAAGTCTTGCCTGAAAAAGGGCTGTTGAAGAGACAAAGCTTGCTTTGAGTTGAAAACAATTTATTATTACTAAATGGATGATACTTCTGGATAAAGCCCAAAAAGTTAAGACATTTTAAATGAATAATTTAGAACATTTCTTGTCAGCAAGTAACATGCCTTTCTTTGCCAGTCTAAACTATTTCAACAGCAACTATATGGTTACTGTATGTAAGAGAAGTCTGTTATTAACCCATTCTAGTCTTGGATTATTTTTTTTACTTAACGCAATTTGACACAGTTTGACGTTTTGAAGAAATTACTGGACCTTTTAAAAAAATAACTATTTCAAACAAAGTCAAGTTGTAAGCAGGATATTAGATATAATATCTGAAGGTAAACAAATTTTAGCAGCCACAAAGCAAACTCTAGAAAAACAAGGGAAAAGTTGCATACCAGGGATTTCCAGATAAGACATATCAGATTGATCAAGGAGGTATGGCTTGATGACCATCTGTCGGGGGTGCTTTGAATGCAATTTTCCTGCTTCTTGGCAAGGGGTTGGACTGGATGGCCCATGAGGTCTCTTTCAAATCAAGGATTCTATGATTCTATGATTCCCAGAATAATTGAAAGTTAATAAAGAAGAGCCAACATTTGCACAACTAGCTCCCAAAAATAAAATTATGTGCACACAGAGACAAGTGGATACAAATTCACATTCAGAGTTAGGATAAATAAATATATATATAACATTATATGTTTCACAATAGAGTGGCTATACCTATAAGAAAGAGAAAGCGGATGCTTTAAGCACGTTTTGTGATGGGAAAAGCACATGCAAAATAAGTGGACATATTGTTACTAGAAGGATAGATTGGTTAGTAAAAATAACAGTGAGAATGGACTAATGAAATGAATTGAATACTCTGGAAGGAGTAAAATGAATTAACGAACTCTTTTCTGTGTGGAAGGAGGCAGATTAATGAAATAAATAAAAGGAAAATAAAATATATAATACAAAATTACAAAAAATGGAAAAAATGCTTAAACCTCTTGTATTAATATGATCTATGGGCAGGGCAAACATTTAAAACGAAAGGTAAATACAGTAAGATACAATGTTTAAACAGATGGAATACATGTTAGATTAAAATGATAAAATGGGAGAGGAAAGAACAGAATATTTAAACTCTTTGTAATAATATTATTCATGGACAGGTGGAATCATTTTTAAATGGGGAAAAACAGTATAATAAGATTATATGTTTAGATGTTGGGACATAATAAGATCATGTTTGATTGAAGGGTATAAATCAGGGGGGTATGAAATCATTGAAACAGTTTGAGACTTTTTTTCAGATTTTGAACTTGTGAAAAATACGTTTGCACAAAAACTCTTTACACAAACTCCAACATTTTTGCATGCAAAACATCATTTTGTGAAGAAAAGACATGGCTGCAATGTAAAAACATTCTGGAAAACCCTTCCAAGAAATGTGAGAGATAGAGATAGATAGATAGATAGAGAGAGAGAGAGAGAGAGAGAGAGAGAGAGGATATATATATATAGAGAGAGAGTGTGTGTGTTCTTGATGTTCTGCTCAGTAGGGATACAAGTACTGAAATACAGTATTCTGAAAGTGTTTTAAGAACAACGAACTGATGTATACAGAACTTTACATAATTGAAATTTTCATTACAGTTATTATCTTGTTCTCAATTCTTTCCCCTTTTTAAATCCTTGTTAAACTTATACAGTAATAGATTTTGCAAAAATACAAGCCCACAGCAGGAAGAAAAGCAACTTCAGGGGAGGAAATTCTGAAAATTAACATGGACGGCTGGGGAAATAAGCAATCCCAGAGGCATATTCAGCCCTCTACCTCTCCTAATTCTGCTGACAGATTAAGGCTACGGTGACTGCTACCTGTTAAGGATCTAAACCACAGTAAAGTTTAATTATACTCAGTATAACATGCAGTGCCTTATCAAGAGAGTTCTGCTCACAGTGGAAGGTCGGCACTAATTGTAAAACAGAAATTAAACATGTCCTTGTGTCCTATGGCTACAATATATCACCCTCACCCTGCAGAAATTTGCCTATAGAGGGGATGATTTATAAATCATTCAGTAACAGATGATGTTATAACTAAAGCAGTGGGAGTTTTGAAATACCTACATCAGATTAGGCTTGTGCTTATTTCAAAAAAAGCTCTGATCTACCTTGGATTTTTGGCAGGCGCAACATGAGCCCAACATGAACTATTGTAAATCAAAGCTTATTTTGAAAGTCAAACTTGGAGTGCTTCCAATTCCAATTAAAAAACATTTGCTGTATTTGAGACTTCTATTTTAAAAGTTACAATTGTGGGTGAAACCTTTCTCCTTGCAAATCCTTATCTAAATCCAACCATTCTGAGTATCATCTGTTAGGAATGCATGAAGTTGTTCATGCTTTTGGCTTTCTTTTTTTCTTAAATCCTTTGTTTTGTCATTTCTACCAGATCAAAACAAAAACTGTACATAATACATTGGACAATTTAAAAATAACCAATACTGCAAGTGGATCAACATGGGAAAGGAGGGAAAGAAAAGAACTAGCAATGAATTGAGGGAAATTACTAAGCGACATTGTAGATATCTTTCTTTTTACAATACCTTAACTAAAAATATGAGTAGCACTTACTGCTCATAATGAAATTAAATGTACCCAATATTGACATATGTGTCCTAAATACTTTAGTAATATTATGGGCTGGCTTTAGCACAGCAGGTTAATCGCCAGCTGCAGCTGCAGTAAATCTTGTGAACTGAAAGGTTGACAGTTCATAGCCGGGTCAGGGTGAGCTCCTGACCTTCAGTCCAGCTCCCCCACCCAATAAGATCGAAAACAATGTGAGTAGATGAATAGGAACCACATTAAGCGAGGAGGTATTTTAGACATGACGTTTTGGAGGAAAGTTTACAAACAAACAAAGCTCTTTGGCAACGAGATGGAGCGACACCACCCCACATGGCGAAAACCAAGCACAGCCTCCAAAAAATGCTGGAAGATGAGAATATTTTAAAATATTTTAATATTTTAAAATCGAAGATTCATTGAGAATAACATACATAAAATTCTTTATTAAATACAGTCTCTTGAAATTTTGACATTTAATACCAGCTTTTGGAAATTTCTTTTTGTAAGAGTGTGAGAAAAGCAGAAGGTCCTGCCCTTGGCCTGAAGAAAGCACACTCCCTAATCCAGTGTGAAGAGACACAAACTATAACTCAAGGCTTGTTGATGGATGCTTGAGAGGGTGTGTGTAGAGGGTGGGTCTCGGGTAAGATGAAAAGGAAAGACAGAGAAGGGATGGGAGGAGGGAAACCAGAGGCCATTAGATCTTTCTGTGATGAGACAGCACTAAAGGATTGTTGTGAGTATCTTAACTACTTGTCTGCTTCTGCCTAAGAACTGTTATCATGCCTTTACCACATGGCAAGGAGCCTTGGTGGCTCAGTGGGTTAAACCCTTGTGACAGCTAAACTGAAGGTCAGCGGTTCAATCAATCAAAACTTTATTACAGTCACAGACCAGCACAAGGTCAGCGGTTCAAATCCACAAGATAGGGTGAGCTCCCATCTGTCGGCTCCAGCTTCCCATGTGGGGACATGAGAGAAGCCTCCCATAGGCATCCCCTGGGTAGTATCTCTGCAGACCACCAATTCTCTCACACCAGAAGTGACTTGCGGTTTCTCATGTCGCTTCTGAAATGATTAAGAAAACCCACATGGCAGAGGAAAAGCTTTTATACATTATTATTATTATTATTATTATTATTATTATTGACATGCATGCCACAGCTTATGCTGTTCCTCTGCCAATGGAAGAGGGGGAACCTCCCACACTCATTATTATCTATGGGCAGTTTGTATATAATAATCACACTACACAAACTATTTTATGGATATGAATTTAAATCTTCCATTTCTATTTTTGTAATTCACTATCGTTTTAGTCTGGAAAGGATCAGTTATTCAGTTCTACTCAATGAGTACTAACGGGAACACTGAACCTAGGAAACTAGAAGAGCAATATAGGTATTTTTCACAGAGTTGATGGAATAGTCGCAGACTATCTGCATGCCTTTCCCCATCTGCCTTTGCTGAAGGCATTGTGAGCAAAGTGTAGCCAGGTGGGAAGAAACAGAGAATGTCAGGACACTACAGTTATGGATTGTATTCCCTCAGTACACCAGATAGCATGAGTACATCCTTGACAGAACACCGAGAGAATTGCTCCTACAGAACAATCAGGAAGAAACCGCCAAGGAAATTTAATTTACCCTGATATCTGATGGGAAACTAACACTTCTAAGCATGGGCTCTTCAACAGATCCCCAATGTTCCTTGCAAATAATTTCATATTTCAAAAGATAAAGGAAATAACAGTGGTTGATAATCTCACACTTGATCTTAACCAATAAGAAGGAGTTGATCACTGGAATCAAAATTGGGCAAAGAGGAGTGTAGTAAAAGGGGAAAAAAGAGTATGTATAAAGGATGGAAAGAAGGCTGAATCACCAAAAAAAAGAACACATTTGTGTAGTTCAAGCTTGCAGGAGGACTGTAGGGAATCTGAAGCTCAACATGAGTTGAGATGGGACAGGAAAGCAAACAGCAACAAGAAGGGAAGGGTGACTGCCCCCCCCCCAATATGTTCAAAGCAAGAGGATGGCCAAGGAAATTGTGAGACCACTGCTCAATAGGGAAAACAGATCACAACAAAAAGCAGAACTGCTCAATACATATTTTGCTTCATCCTCATGTGCTACTAGCTGCAGAAAGGACTTTGTGCATCAGCAGAGACCTTGGCAAGACATTTAGGTTGCAAATCATAATTAAACAAGAGTTGAAAGGTTATTTTACTTCAGTTTTTCCTCATATAGGAATTGTGTGCTTTCAGGGATCTGCTTGCAATTATCTACATGACAGTGCAATGTTTAGTAGGAACCAGCATGGATGTGTCAAGCATATAGCAGGTGTGAAGTCTTGGCTCTGGCTTTTCCTCTCCTCTGCTTTAGTTCCCCCTGTTTATAAGTCTTCCCAATAGTGTAGATCAGGGCTGTCCAACTTCTACCGGCCCAGGGGCCTGAATTCCAGTCACTGATGACCTGGGGGGCCGAAGGGTCTGCCCCCGCCCCAGCTCCGCCCCCGCCCCTCCTCCGGCTCCAATTTACTTACAATTCATAAGAGGCATCCATACAATCAAATATAATCTTTTACTAAGGGGAAATGCAGGGTGGGAATTCATAAGAGACATCCATACAATCAAATATAATCTTTTACTAACGGGAAAAGCGGGGTGGGAAAGCATAAGAGGCATCCATACAATCAAATGTAATCTTTTACTAAGGGGAAATGCAGGGTGGGAATTCATAAGAGGCATCCATACAATCAAATATAATCTTTTACTAAAGGGAAATGCAGGGAGGGAATACATAAGGGGCATCCATACACAATTACATCATAATAATATAAAGGTTAGCCTACCTTCCCAAACGCGCAGGATCCAGGAGTAGCCAGACCATGAGCAGAGGGGACAACCAACCGAGGCAGCAGCCGAGAAGGTCCAAATGGCGTTTGCGTGGGCCGCAGGGATTAAGTAGCCAAGATTTCAGCAACAGGAGTATCGTGAGACTACGGAAGCCACACGGGATTTCGCTCTCAACGCAGGCGTGATCTCGCGTTGAGAGTGAAATCCCGTGTGGCTTCCGTAGTCTTGCGATACTTGCTCCGGAACCCGGAAGTGGGTAATTTTTTAAAATATTATTATTTATTTATTTTATTTATTTTTTTATTAAAAAGCTTAGGGGGCCGCAGGGAAGGGGTGGGGGGCCTTATACGGCCCCCGGGCCGCCAGTTGGACAGCCCTGGTGTAGATAACTTCCTTTGTATTAGTTTTTGGGTGGAGCTTAAAATACCCCCAGAGGCCAATCTTAGTTTGTCTATTCCTTTTTTCCTGTATAGAGCTCTCTTGCTGAACTCCTCCTCCTTTTCTACAGCAGAGCTACAGTGATTTAGGCTTGAGATTCTCTGGTAATCCTAGGCCCAAGCAATTCAAACAGGCATTCTTAGCTACTGCATTCAGCAGTATTTTTATACCATCAGTCCAAAGGACAACAGAAGCTTTTGGCCAGCCTAAGTTTCACAGGAGAGAAGATTAAGACAGTTTGTAAACAATAATTTATAATCCATCGCTTTACACCAGAAGCAAAAGACTTTCAAAGATCACAGAAAGATGACTGCAACCAGCAAGAACTCCCTTCGTAATGTATTGTTTTAAGTTACCTTATGATAGTCCCAGGTGGAGTTAACCCTTTATTCATTTTGTTTCAGTAAATTCATTTGGTCATCTTTTCACCTTGCCTTAAGTGCCTCTGTGTTAAAGGGTCTTAATCTTAACAGAAGTTATCAGATATCCCTTGAGTAAAGCCAGACAATATAGTTTTCCCAAAGGCTTGGGTGTGCCATCACAGCAAGGCAAGGAACCCAGGCTGCAAATCAAAATGTAGAATCCTGTGTTCAGTTATAGACTCCTCATTTAAAGAAGGAAATAGAAGATTTGGAGTGAATTCAGAGAAGGGTGATAAGTATGATAAGAGCCATGAAGAACAAACAAATGAAGAAAAGTCAAAAAAAAAGGAAGCTGAGCTTGTTCTGCTTGGTAAACAAGCAGACTAAAGAGTGACCTGACTGCACACTTTAAATATTTTTGATAATAACAGCTAATTGGCAATGGAACCAATTGCTTAGAGCGGTGATGGGGTCCCATCTTTGGACATCTTCAGAAACAAGCTAGACAACTATCTGCTGGGAATGTTTTAACTGGAGATCCTGCACTGAGCAGTATGTTGGATGTCTCTTCCATTTCCATGAGTCTATCATTCAAGTCTCTAGCATTTTATCTTTTTCTGTATGTATCAAATGTATCAAATTTTATTGCATTAGCTGCAAAGCCATATCAAAGAGAGCAAACCATGTAGAAAAGATACATATATCAGGCATTAAACAATGGTTCCATAATGTGCAGCAGTACATTAAACAGTACAAAACTGAAATATAAGATTTGGGACAAATCCTTGACATTTGCTAGAAAACCATCAAGTAATTTTCTTCAATTTGTAGCATGATCTCATTCTCAAATTGGATAATGATACTATGTCATATGTCCCACCTGTGAATATCATGAGCCAAAGGGGAAAAAATTCTAAATTTCAACTTGCATACATACCTCTTCTGCCTTCAGGGCCTAGAAAATAGGCTTTAAAGGGATGGGCATTGCAAGCTATGACCCTGAAGGTAGAGACAAGCCGTCCCACATGCAGGGAGGCCTGGAATATCTTTAAGAATGAGTGCTAGACTCAAAAATAGTGAACCAAAGAAGATTTATTGAATACAACTAGTAAAAATGCTGGTGGCCCAAAATGCTTGAAGTAGGTTGCAAAAGGGGTCCTTGAAAAAGGTATTACAATCACTTGCCTCTTAGTTTTGCAGAGTGACGGTGCCTTTCTTAGATTCCAGGCTCCTGATGCTTTCAATGGTTCCTTTGACTCGCGAAGTTCTTCGGATCCCCAAAATCTACAGGCTATTTACCTTCCTTTGTCCCTGTAAATTATGGCTGAAAGCGTAGGTTGGCTTTGTAGCAGTGAACTAAGTTGCTTTGTCCCAGATGGCTTAGATTCCACCTTGCTATGCCCATGTGGTCTCTGGAATGAGGCCAGAGAGGAAGTCCAGCCTCTCAGGTGATCTCTGGAAGAGGAGGAGTAAAGGGCGGTGACATCAGGTTTGGAGCTAAGACACAACTACGCCCCTGAGTGCTCACATGGCTGAACAATGGACAAAGGCCCATGCAGGTAAAGGGCAACCAAATACAAAATACAGATATAGAACCAGCCCGTGGGGGCGTCACAATACCATCTGTTTTTAAAAAGAACAGAAGGACCAATGAGCAGTGCATTGCATGTAGTTTTGCAGTGCAGCTGAATCTATTAGTTTTATGCTGTATATCTAGAGTAAAGAAAGCTCTTGGTTCAAATCAAGGACATAAAAAAGCCAACATGGAACAAAGGAATTTCACACAAAAAATATCAAAAACAATTAAGAAAGGAGAGTTGGAACAAACACACCATATTGCTTGTTGTACGTTGTCTTGCAAGTTGCAAACTCCATTTCTACAACCCGTTTTTGTCTATTTAATTTCTATAAATATTCTATTGTAATCTCAATCAGAGAGTCTGGAATTATTAATAATCTACCCAAGAACAAATTAATTGAGTGATTAGTTGATTGCATCTAAACAAGCCTATGCTCATAGCCATCTTCTTTTTTTTAAAAAAAAGTAACTGAACCGAGTACAGTATATACAACTAAGTTATTCTGGAAACAAAAGCTAGCACAAATTGCTAGATCAAAATATCATCATTCCTATTATATTTTCCATTCTCTTTCTTGTAAAATATATTTATTTATTTATTTATTTCCACCATTCCTACCCCGCTTCTTCTCAACCCCCGAGGGGGGACTCAGAGCGGCCTAACAACGGAAACAATTCGATGCGAAAAACATAGTATACATATAATAGGAAACCAAAAACAGTCAAAATTAAAATACATTAAAACTAGAGAATTAAATCAGAATCAAAGTATGTGTTGTTGAAGGCTTTCATGACCAGAATCACTGGGTTGCTGTGAGTTTTCTGGGCCGTATGGCCATGTTCCAGAAGCATTCTCTCTGACATATCACCCACTTCTATGGCAGGCATCTTCAGAGGTATTGAAGTCCAATGGAAACTAGGCAAGTAGGGTTTATATATCTGTAGAATGTCCAGGGTGGGGCCTCACTACCTCTAAGGATGCCTGTCACAGATGTTGGTGAAACATCAGGAGAGAATGCTTCCGGAACACAGCCATGCAGCCCGGAAAACTCACACCAACCCAGAATCAAAGCAGTCTCGCAAAGTAAATAAGTTTAACTCTCCAGTTACTATATGTATTCAGTCAAATGAACTTCAATTGCTTCCCCAACAAGTTGAATAGATTCCATCTTACTACCATTATACAGTTACAAAAACACAAAATATCACAAAATCCTGTCATTCTCTTGAATCATACATGTAGCAGGGTGGCTTGGGCCAACAATCTGTGGTGTTTCAGCCTGGTGCTCATGTGCCTGCTAGGGATGATGGGAATGTTCCTGCCAATGCTGATGATGGGTTGCTTAGTGAAAATTCTGAGGTGCAAAGTGACCTTTCAGATGAGGCTTGCTTTCCTGGGAACAGTTCCCTTCCCAGGGCCCCATTAGATGAGAATTCTTGTGTTCAGGACTCTGAAGGTCTTGATGTTGACAATGAAACACCTGGGAATTTTAACGAGCTTACATTTAACCGCTGAGATAGCATTTGGCAATCTAGGCAGGCTGCCAGCCTGCGACGTAGCAGTCCGTTTGCAAACCAAAACTGAGTTGTCTTTATATTAGATGGCTAGATAAATTGTCTTCCATTTTCAGGCTTCGTTTAGAATACCATGCCAGATCTTGTCTTGCCTCCAAGCTCCTGATTTCGCCTAGGCCTTTGTGTACATTTGCTCCAAAGCTGCCTTGTATTATTCTTGGGATTTTCATCAAGCATTTTACCTTTGCCTTTGGAGTTTGGGACTATTTGAACTGTGTGTTTTACTTTGGGTATATTCTACTATTTATCTTCTTTTAACCCTTTTGTTGGACACTATATTTGTTTCAATAAAAGCCTTTTTATTCAGAGACTGACTGTTGTGTGTGTGACTAGGTGGGGTTCTCCTTGTCTGAAGTGCAACACAACCTCAAATGAAACTCCATAGGATCCAACATGTGACTAAACAAATAGGTTTCTCAGCTCTTTTTCTGTGTTCTACTACAAGTCGGGGATGAGGGACATCCATCTTGGAAGTCAGGTGCTTCCTAAAGGAGTACTCCATCTGGCCTGAAAGGCTCTTCTGATGTGATCTTTTATCAGTGAGTCTAAGCCTTCTTGCTATGTGCCCCCTAAATGTGTTTTTAAAAAATCCATTTGTTGGCAAAGAGAATACAGGGATGTACTATAGATTAAGAATTAGAATGGGGAACAATCTTTATAGAAAAAAACCTTTCATTTCTGACTATTACTGGTTTAGTGTTGTTATATATTTTGACGATTTCATAGCCTGTGGGTAATACTGCAATCATTTACTATGTATAAGTTTTAATAAGTCAATTATAAATGTAGCATATGTTTCAAAACTCACTGCGGTAACAGCTTAATAAATAGAGTGTTTAGAAATCTTTTCCTCGAAACAAAATTAATGTACCATTTCCCAATTTTATAATCAAAATGCTAAACAAAGCTCAATGCAATTGTTACAACATACATAAGGTGTTTCATCTCATTAATTTTAGACACCTAAAGGCAAATCTTTCCTTTTAAACTAAGAAAAGATAACGCAGTCATAATAAGCACGTGGATATAATAACACACAGTGTGTGAGCTCTGTCACCCTATAAGCACATGACAAACATATGAGCATAATAGAGTGGGACTACGGGGAGCACATGGATTGCATATTATTTGGCTGTGGGAGATCATGGATTAGGAAGAACCACTATACAGTTGTACTTTCTAAAGATCAGCCAGAGATGTTGCAAAAATACAAGACTGACAGAATGCAAAAAAAGTTGCAACGGCAGAAACAAGCAATGGGAAACTGTGCTGCTCACCAGGCAATGACAAAAGTATTTGTGTATTAGGGTTTTCCCGAGCCTAAGGAGGAGTCAGGGCTTGATAACTTTTAATTTATGCCCCTTTTTTGAGGAGATCATGGTTAGTCCTTTTTGCCTCTTTTTAATCACTCTGGACTCTCAACTGACGATGGAGACACATATCTCCACTGTCAGTAGAGTAGCGTCAGGCGAAAAAGCTGGCTCCCTACCTTTCCCGCCGTGATCTAGCCACAGTGGTCCAAGCCATGGTCATCTCAGGATTAGACTGCTGTAATGCTCTCTACGTTGGCTTTCCTTTGCTGGTGATCCGGAAATTGAAACTGGTCCAGAATGCGGCAGCTCAGCTGTTGGCTGGTGTCCCTATGAGCAGCCATATTACACCTATTCTACGCGAACTGCATTGGTTACCAGTGGAATGCCAGATCACTTTCAAGGTGCTGGTATTGAACTTCAAGGCTTTGAATGGTCAGGGGCCAGTGTACCTTAGGGACCGCCTCATCCCATTTTGTCCCACTAGACCACTACGTTCGGAGTCGGGACAACTTCTGGAGGTCCCTAGTTTCAAAATGTACCACCTCACTACCACAAGAAGGAGGGCCTTCTCGATAATTGCCCTCACTTTGTGGAATGCACTGACTTCCGATGTTCGTGCCCTCACAGATCAGCTGGCATTCCGGAAGGCGTGCAAAACTCTCCTGTTTCAGCAGTCTTTCGGTGTTTAAGGCTGTTGATCCTTCGGACACTTTGCCCTCCCATTTTATGTGCACAGCTCTTGTTGAGTTGTATTTTATCTAGTTAAGATCTGTTTGATTGTGTTTGATTGTGTTTTTATTCTGAGATTTCACTTTGTACGTTGCCCCGAGCCACACTGGGAGTGGCGACTGATAAGTGCAAATAATAAATAAATAAATAAATATAGGAGCCCTTGGTGGCGCAATGGGTTAAACCCTTGTGCTGGCAGGACTGATGACCGACAGGTTGGAGATTTTAATCTGGAGGGAGCACAGATGAGCTCCCTCTATGAGCTCCAGCTTCCTATGTGGGGACATAACAGAAGCCTCCCACAATGATGGTAAAACATCAGAACCTCCGGGCTTCCCCTGGGCAACATCTTTGCAGATGGCCAGTTCTCTCACACCAGAAACAACTTGCAGACTCAAGTCGCTCCTGACATGAAAAAAAATTGAAAGAATGACCAAGTAGGTATTCTTGGTGAAAACACCTCTTGTGTATTAATGTCCAAATAACTAACTACCTTGTATGGTACAAGGTGGGGTGAGGATGCATTCTCTACGTTGTGCCAGATAAGTAAACCTTCTATTTTTAAACCTTCTATATGTTCATGTGGCCCGCCCTGTCTTTTCGGTTTTAGATCCACCTGTGCTGTTGTGTTTTCACATATGTATTTTATTGTGTTTGTTGCTTTTATTGTGTTTGTTTTTTGATGTTGTTAATATTTTGTGATGTGTTGTTCGGGCACAGCCCCATGTAAGCTGCTCTGAGTCCCTTCCGGGGAGATGGATGCGGGTTAGAAATAAAGTTGTATTATTATTATTATAAGTAAAATGAGCATGGTTTGGTCTCTCCTATCAAGCATTCAGAAACAGAGCAGACACAATGAGATTTTGCTGGCTTGTGTCTTTTTGTCAAACATCTGTTTTCATCATTGACATGTCCATCAGACTTTGGATAAGTGTTGTACTTTCTTTCATTTTCATTGTTGACATCTCATTTCAATGAGCATTCTCTTCGCTCTTGTATTATGAGAAAGAATAAACACATTTTCTCTTTGCTCCTCTCAATCATACGCTCCGCGTAGGAGCATCTAAATAGGTCTGTCCTCGAGTTCTTTTCACTCCTTTGCTGCGTGCAGTGCAAAAGTCCTCACACATAGACGCTGCTCTATATTCCCATCTACTATCTTACAACGGGGAGAGTCACGTGGAAATATATGAAAAGCTCAATATGAAAGCTGTTGTACCCTCCTCTCATCCATTATTTTCTTGATCTCAGATTGCCTTAAGCTTGGGGAGGGAAGAAATCCTGAAGAATTTACAAGAGAAATCACAAGTAATTTTCCCAAGCCCTTCTGAAGTGCCCTGCCAGACAAAATTTCCTCTTCGCTTGCCTTGTGATAGCTATAAAGGAGCTTCTTCCTTACTCTGCCAGTACTAGTAATGCACTATAAGAAAGAAAGAGGCATCACACAGACCGGTTTCCACTGCTGTGCCATCCCTTATTTCATTCTCGCCAGTGAAACACACAGCACCTAATTATCTCATTTCTTGTGTGCGGATAGAGGCACTTTATTATGAACTAACATTCATTAAAACTTGTAACTGGTTTGTTTACTTAATCCAAAAACAGCTTCTGTCTCCCTACTAACCTGTCACTGAGTTTTGCCGACAGAGACACTGAGGCGAGGGATAATTTGCAAAGGCGCTTTGAAAGCCGAGATGCAAATCAGAAATGGAAATGTGCCTTCCAAATTGGCTCTGTTAATGCAAAATATGATTCTTTCTAATAGAGTGGAAGTAAGCCCCAGTGGTATTGATCTTCCCCTTTCTTCCTCTGAAGCCCTTCTCCCTCCCCTCCTGTTAAGCAGCCCCAGTGCTTCCCACCTCCCTTCCCCAAGACTCATCTGGTCAAGTAGAGCCTCTTTCCCCTTATTTGCCCACACAAAGCCATGAGCACTAAATGAAGCGAGTAATTTGGTGCATTGTTGGGAGAGGAGGGGGGCAGCTGACAGTGAATGGTGTCAGCTGCAGAGGCAGCAGAAAAAGCCGACATCTTAATAAAACAGCCTCGGGCAAAATCCCATTAAAGCCTTCAGAAGCTTGTTTCCCTGCAGTTGAGCAGGTAGGCGTCGTGCTCGGCGTGGCAGCCCTGAGTGCTCTCTGGGAGCCCAGTTCAAAAAAAAATTGAGTGCTTTCCCCCACCTCCCCCACACCAGCTACCAGCCTAGTTCCTCAGAGTCATTTGCAAGGCAGAGGGGTGGGGTGGGGTGGGGGGAGAACGCCTTGATGTACAGGGACACTAAGTGCCTGTGCAGTGGCAGGAGTGGAGAGTGAGCTGTGGCTGTCCATTACGACAGAGCACAGACCTCGGGCTGACCTTTGGAGCAGAGAGGGAACATACAAGGACAGCCGCAGAATGATAATGAGACACTGAGTCCCCTAAAAACTCATTGTTTCACTGTGATGGGCACAAGCCTTGTTTTCAAAAATATTAGCGCCTTTTAGAAATGTGGCATTCGGCACCAGCGTGCCAGTTGTGATTTAAACTACAGCAAGAAATGGAAAAGGGAAAAAAGGGCGACATAAGTGAGGATAAGTGGCCAATAGAGTTTTTGGTGTTTTCGCCATAAACAACAGAAGGAGGAAGAAAGGAGGTAGGAGGAGGTGGGATATGATGAAAGGCTTCTTAGAAAGATCTCTTTGGAAATGAAGAATCAGTACATCAGAGCAATAGAAGTTATGGAATGACATAAGGGCTAGAGCAGAGATCAATAGATTCTTCTCTCCCTGTGAATTTATGCTGCCCTTCAAACCTGGTCATCAAAATGTAGGAAGCAATAAAAGATATGGAGATACTTTATCTTCATTTCTTCACCTCTTTACAGAGTCAGTTTCATCCTCACCCTCACTGTCACCACAACCATCACCACATTTTGTGTATGCCTTAGATTGGTTGGACACACATATTATGTAAACTGTGGATACAACAAACAAGTGGGATCCAAAAATCTATCTCACTTTCCCTTGTGTTTGAATTTTGAAAATCTCACATTTCTTCTGAACTCTATGAAATTTGGAAAGCATTTCAAAAACAAAAGAAATTGTCTCCCTAAACTAGGGCTCCCCACACTAAGGCCTGCGGACTGGATGCAGCTCTCCAAGTTCATTTACCTGGTCCATGACCCAGGCCCGTATTAACACCTTTTTGCACCCTAGGCCACACTTTGGAATTACGGCCCCTTTGAGCCAACCTTTACCACCACCACCACCCCACACACCCACACACACATCATTTCATCCGCTCATCCCCCTTAGGGCCCTGCATCCAGTTCTCCCAGTGTGGCCCCACTAGGTCCGCCATAGGAGTTTCCCTCTCAGCAGGCACTATTGATGCAGGCATGGGGCCGGGGCTTAAGGCACTTGGCTCCTACCCGGTATCGGGGATTGTGCAGGCATTGTAGTCAGCAGCTGTGCCGATGCCATGCTTCTCCCCGATACCGGGGCTTGTCGCGTTGGGCTTCTCTCCTGTACTGGGGTTTGTGCATGTGCCGTAGCTGGCAGTGGTGCTTCTCTCTCCAGTTAGGAGGAGTCTCTTCCTTGTGTTGGAGGAGGAATACCAGCTGTCATGGTGTTAGGGCATGCGCAGACTGCGCAATGGAGTTTCCTGTACTTGCACCGAAGGAGCCAGCAAGTGGATGCTGTCGGCATCAAGGGAGTTAATTGTTCCTCCTGTCGACGCTAGTGTCGAGCAGAGGCAGGAGCTGGTATTCAGGATGGGGCAGGGACGGTGCCAAAAAGGAGGACCTCCGGTTTCCTTCCTTCCTCATCTCCATGTGCATTGCGTTTTTATTTGTTTCAACATATTTTTTTTGGTCCATGATCTGCCCCCTCCAGCTTGCACCCCTAGGCCTTATTGGTAATCCTGGCCTGCCTTGGCCTAAACTTTAGATTTAGGGTTGCCCTACATCTGAAAAGGCTCGAAGGCGGCAACAACAACAATCCTAATTCACTTGACTATCTCATCAGCCATTGAAATACTGGTAAGTTTATGTTAGTTGAAATTGTTCTTCATTTTAAATGTTGCATTGTTCTTTCAATTTTATTTGCATTACAAATAAGATATGTGCAATGTGCATAGGAATTTGCTCATTTTTTCCCCAAACTATAGTCAAACACCCCATCCCCAAACGTCCCTCTGTTTAAAAGGTTTGAGGATCTGTGCCCTAAAGTGACTCAAGTAAAATCCCTTATGCATACTAGTTTCAGAATTGGGATAGAGTAGAGACATGTTCCATCTTCAAAGTGGAGAAGCTCCTTAGGAAAAAAAGTTGGTAATACCAATTAAGCAGTTGCCTGGTGAACAACGGGATTCAAATCTGGGTGAAGTAATAAAAAACCTTGTGCCCAGATGGTGAAATCTCTCAGTTTTAGTTTTTAACCAACAGCTCCTTAATGTGAAAAGAATTGGTGAATGTTGATAACATCTTGTAAAAATGAAAGGAAATCCCTGTAAATATGTTTTTGAAATGGCATGTTATAAACATGTCAGAAAGAGCCCAGATGAACCCACAATTATAGATATGTGGAGTAACTTACTTCCAGGTCCCCCCGGCTCAAACAATGCTCAAACAATGCTTATTTCCAAAATTATTGAAGTCCAGAGCTTCCACTGAGATAACTGGCATTTCCCTAAGCATATCAAGTTATCCTGGTTCCTATGATGGGAGATGGACGGGCTATTAATTAATTCCTTAATCCAAGTAAATATCACCCTGTTTTGTTACATATAAATAAACATGAATCAACGGTGTGGTGGGATTGTCGAGAACATCCATGCCATTCTAGAAATATGGTTCAGATTAAGAAAAGTAATAGTGCCATCATATTCATACTTGGAAGCATTGCTGCTAAAGCAAACATATCAAGTTGCAAATTTGAAGATGTAAGGTTTAACCTTAACAATAACACATGTAGTGCTGCCCTTTAGCATATGTCTACATTTACATTATCTTTCAGTAAATCAGACTGACCTAACTGGGTGCTCTCCCACTGTGGTGGATGACAACTTCTCATATTCCCAGTGGTAACATGGTCATAGTCTATCAGGGATGATCCAGTTTGCTGTTCAAGAGAATTTAAGGGTTGTTGTTATTTGCCATAAAATCAAACTGATTTATGGCAGCACCATGAATAAGAGATCACCATGATCTTCAGCCATCAACTTCCTGCCCAAGTCTTGCAAACTGAGAGGGGGTGACTGTTTGTTGACTATTGATCTGAAATGAGGTCTTTCACTTTTCCTATTGCCCCCCACTTTGCCTAGCATTGTTGTCTTTTCCAATGAGTCATACTGCATAATAGCCTCAGTTCAGCCATCTTGGCTTCTAGAGAAAGCTCACATCTGATTTGCTGTCATTTACTTGTCTTTTAAGCAGTCAGTGGCATTTGTAGAGCTCTCCTCCAGCACCACTTTTCAAATGGGTTATATCCTCAGCTTTCTTCACTGTCTAGCTTCCATAACTATACAAAGAAATGCCATGGTTTGGATTATAGTGATTTTGATATTTAATTATATGTGCTTTACACTTGGGGATCTTATTCAGTTCCTTCTTAGTGGTCCTTCCAAACTCTAGTCTTCTTCTGATTTTCTGAGGACAGTTTGCATTTGATTAATGATTGAAGTTAGATATGCAAAAAATTTAACTACGTATTACATTACTTGCATTAAAGTTATATAAATCATCCTTTTTATTTTTAATGTTCAGTTGTAACACTGTGTTCTTTCTTAGCTTTCATCAACAGTCATTCCAGCGCTTCACTAGTTTTGGTGAGTAGTATGGTATCATTTACATATCTTAAATTGTTGATTTCACCAAATTTTCCTTCCACCTCTAATCCTGATTTCATATATTTATTTATTTATTTATTTATTTCGACTTGTCTGTCACCACTCTCGTGCGGCTCAGGGCAACTCACAACAAATTGTGATACAAATAAATACAGATAAAATACATATATATACCAACCGCACATAACTACCTACAACACTTTATAACACAATTAAAAACAGATAAAAACATTGCATATCTAAAAAAAAACGTCCTTACATTCACAGTTAATAGCTAAGTCACACCACGTAAGGATTACATTGACTGCAGTATATATTGCATATGAATTAAAGTTTTATCTGACCTGCCAACAGGAAACCTGTCTTTAATGGTGTCCTCTTGCCCAGAATATATTGTATTTATATACACAAAGACAATTTACAAGACACAATTACTTTTAAATTCAACTGCATTTTCTTGTGATCTGCATAATTAAAGATTTTTCTGCAATCTATAAGGCAGATACTGACTTTCTTTCAATATTCTTTGGAATATTCCCTAATCCAATGTATGTTTGCAATATGATCCCTAGTGCTTATTCCTTTTCTAGACCCAGATAGGACATCAAGCATTTCCTGTTCCATGTCTAGTGGTTATTACAGTTCCTAGAATTATTTTTCTTTGGGACTGACAAGAGACACACACACACACACAGTTTTCCACAATGGTTAACAAATAATTATTAGAATGATTCTGTCTCCCAACTCTGAAAAAGTTTTATTGATATGCTATATATCAAGTAATTATGCTTTTAAACTGCCAAGATTTTAACCGTTGCCTTTCAGTGGCAAGATTCCTGAATGAAGTCTGTAAACTGAATGTGTAGCAAATGTGAAGTTCCCTTTTCTATGGGTTGTACTGTATTTTATACTTTTATGCTATGTAAATGCCAATAAAGACTTATTGGATTGGATATGCCATATAATTTATTAATTTTTTTCTGAAGGAAACCAAGTTGGAAAAGACTGCTGTAGATAATCCCATTCTGTTAACAATTCTTCTCTCCTGGTGCCACCAATACCCTGTTTTCTCTATGCATGTACTCTGAGTCAGCGGCACAATGATTTCCTAATCTTCTTTGGATAGATTCATTTCCTGCAGTTCCATTTGGGTGCCATATTTTAATGAGTAGTCCGATCTTTGCAGTACTGCAGCATTTTAAAGAGAAGGGGGGAAAAGAAGCCAAGGAATTTCTTGGGGATCGGCGTTTATAGATACAATGAATTAATTCAAAAATAACAACAATTATCTTTATTTTAGGTATGCATCACCATCCAACTGGTTGCCTTTTTTACATTTTGTGGTCATTCTGTGTAAATTAAAGCACAAGTAATAGGAAACATAAAAACATAATGGTAAAGAAAGACGAATCCCATGCAGAAGTGTTTCTCTATGTATATTAATGGGTTTATTCTGCAAATGTTCTATTCTACAAATTTCATATAACCAAGAATCATTAAATTGGAAGAGACCACAAGGACTATCCAGTTCAACTCCTTGCCATGCAGAAATACACAATACCACAGGTAGGAAACCCAAATTGACACTTAGTTATCACAGCATTCATTTCTAAGTACTGACGGGATGCTCTGGCATCTTTCAGGTATTGATTTCGGGCTGACTGGGCATTGTTTGGCAGAGAGAGAACTAAGGGTAGAACACCCCTTGGGAGCCTTCAACACTGCCATATAATCCAGATTATCAAATCAGATAATCCACATTTGAACTGGATTATATGAGTCTACACTGCCAGTCAATCCAGTTCAAATCAGATAATCTGGATTTTATATGACAGTGTAGAAAGGGCCCTAATCTTACTTCCACTGTTTTAGTTGCAGAGTCTCTAATTTCATACCACAAATTGGCAGAAAAAGGGAGAGTCAGAGGCTGGATCTACATTGTCCTATATCCCGGTATCTCATCCCAGATTATTTGCTTGGGATAAGCATATAATCTGGAATCAGATCCTGGAACTGTGTAGATCAGGGGTGCTCATTAGGTAGATCACGATCTACTGGTAGATCGCGTAGGGTGTCCTCGTAGATTGCAGGTGGGGCGGGAGGAAGGCTCAGTCCCGCCCCACAGACTCCCGACATCGCCCAGGTGCAGAAGGAGGTTGGACTGGAGGGCCCTTGGAGGTCTCCTCCTATTCTAGGAACCCATTGTTATTATTATTATTTTCAGACTCTGAATGGCCATCTGTGAGGCATGCTTTGATTGTGTTTTTTTCCTTATGGCAGGAGGTTGGACTGGATAGCCCTTGGAGGTCTCCTTCTACTCTAGGAACCTATTGTTGTTGATACTATTATTATTCTTATTAGTAGTAGTAGTAGCAGAGGCTGAATGAATATTATTATTATTATGAATAAATTCAGAGGCTTATTATACTCACATTTAGTTGAATTCAGACTTAAAATATATTATATGGCTCTCACTGAAATAAATTTCCAAATATTTTGCTTTTATGGCTCTCTGAGTAGTGGGTAGGTAGATCATTTTGACTTGGTTGTTTTATAAGTAGCTTGCATGCTGAAAAAGTGTGAGCACCGCTGGTGTAGATCTAACCTGAAGGGCCATTCAGTAATAAGACTCTGTGTGTGTGTGTGTGTGTGTGTGTGTGTGTGAGAGAGAGAGAGAGAGAGAGAGAGAGAGAGAGATTGCAATCCAATGAAAGAGATAGTAGCCCTGTATGTTCATTTTCCTGTGAGTAGCTCCATGTGAATTCAGTGAGGCTATATGTATAGCATGGCACCCATTAGTTACACACACACACACACGTGTGTGTGTGTGTGTGTGTGTGTGTGTGTGTATATATATATATATATATATATATATATATATATATATATATATATATATATAAATAAACATGGTACCCATTAGTTACATATTCTCCTGCCTTGGATTTCATTCATTTGCAACCTGTGTTGTGTATGGGATGTGAAGCTAGGAACGAGATACTGTGAAATGACAGGATACATTTATGTATATACTTGCAAATATGCAAATACAGGTATTCAAAATTGCAAAGAAATTCAAAATCCGAATAACTTCTGGTCCCAAGGGTTTTAGATTAGCAGTACTTAATCTGTATTAGTAGCAATTTCTCTGCCCTCCCACCTCTTACCTCCCTCTCCTGTGCAACAGCTGTTGTCCTGAATCGCCTCCTTTCTATCCAATAAACCCAGTTTAATTCACTTAACAAATAATCTGTTAAAATGTAATCATAAAGCTGCAGATCGCGAGATAAGCAGCAATCCCTCATTCTAACTGCCTTGGGCAACAGTATTTCCATATATAATGTCAACAGTAGAGAATATGGTCTCCAGTTGCTACACAGTTTAAGCACCCAAGCAAAAATGAAGCATATGTTACACCTTGTAATAGATTTCCCATTTTGCACAGTTACACTATTCTCACTGTCAAAATGATCCAATATACCCAGTTATCAGTTGAGACTTTTTATATAAGTTCTCTTCTCTCAGAGGCCTACATTTTAATAATTTAGCCAACAGTCTTGTACTGTATATTTTTCTTCCAGCTTCTGCCTTTGCTGGAAATCATGAAGCTAGTTCAGCTACACAGTCTGGCTGGCCTACATATGACAGCCAACATTCGCTGTTAGTCCTCAGCATACTTAATATGTAGCACATGAGGAAGCAACCAGTTAGTAACACTAATTTGCACATGAACTTGAAAAATGCTTTTCTTTCAGGCTCTTTTTGTTTCACTGTCTCACACATGCTTGTAATCCTGCAGAGGTAATCATTCAGTGCATGTTTGAGATTGTACACACAATTAAATTTGGCAATAGAAATAATGGCTATAGATTTTTAAAAATGTTTTCCGCTATAGTTTCTCTTTCCTACTAATATTAGGTTAGTTCTCTTATAGAGGATTCATGCTACACAATTATAGCATTATGATTCCACTGTAACTGATTTGATGGAGCCTTTGGAATCCTCCAATAGGGATCTCTTCCTCTGGTACCTTTGACCATACTGCCAAGCCGAGGATTCCATAGATAAAGTCTCATGGTGTATCTGATCAAACACGGGCTAAAGCTGCTATTAAGGCTTACTCTGTGGCTTTGCGGGCAGCCAAGAGAGCATTCTCAACTGCCCGCATAGCGTCTGCAGCCAATAGGCCATCGGAGCTGTTTTGAGTTGTGGGGGAGCTCCTCTGGCCTTCTGACCGGCTTTCCTCCCACGAACCAGCCCAAGCCCTTCGCTCCTCAGGGGAGGCCTTCCTTTCGCCCCTGCCAGTCTCACAGACCTGGCTTGTGAGCACTAGGGAGAAAGCCTTCTCCTCTGTGGCCCCCCGTCTTTGGAATTTCCTCCCGGGAGAGATTAGGAATGCCCCCTCACGGGAATCCTTAAAATAACAACTGAAAACCTGGTTTTTCCATTGGGCCTTTGGAGATTAGACTCCTCAAATGCCCCCGTTTTTGGCGGAACCTTTTCCCCGCTATGTGACCCTTTACGTGTTGACACTACTCCTGTTATCTCCCCCGAGTTTTTAAACATTTTATATGTACATGTGGGTCACCCTCTTGTGTTTGTTTTAGATTCATCTATGTTACTGTGTTTTCATAGATGTATTTTTATTGTGTATATTGCTTTTATTGTGTTTATTGTTTTCTGATGTTTGTGATATTTTCTGTGATTTGTTGTTCAGGCACGGCCCCATGTAAGCCGCTCTAAGTTTCCTTTGGGGAGATGGATGCGGGTTAGAAATAAAGTTTTATTATTATTTTATTATTATGAAGTGAAAGCAGTGCTATAATTGTATAGTGCAAGAAGGCTCCAGAAAATAAGGGAGTAGAATTGCCTTGACTAAGCAAATGGTGCAACATTATTATTGTTGTTGTTATTTATTTTACATATACAATGAATAAAAAGCAATAAATATACAATGAATAAAACTAATTGCACCATAAAAATACATTAACAGATTAAAACCAGTTAAAAATACACATAGTTAAAATACACAAAATCTACAAAGTCTGAGTTCTGTAGTCTCAAATTTGTCCAAAGCCAGTCACAGTCCGTTTTCAAACTGTCATCATTTTATTGTCCATCTACTCCCAATACCTAACCAAATGCCTGACCCCATAGCCACATCTTCAACTTTTTCCTAAAGGAAACATTCCTGGCTAGCACTTCAGTTATAATATATTCAGGACCGTATTACAGCCCCTAGTAATTACTATGCCCCCTTCATTGTTGACTCTTTCTAGGCAGCCCTGCAAAAGTTCAGGAGACAAGAACACTCTGACTCACAGCATGCTGATGACTGTGGGCACTTCCAGACGGCACAAAAATGTGGGTTTTAAATGAAGGACAAAAAAATTGACCTGTAGGTCTTGGGATTTCTTCCCCCGTTCTTCTCCCAGGCTTCCTCTGTATCGAAACAAGACGGAGGGTGGATTGGAGACATCTGGCAGAAAGTGTTGTCTTTATGCACACATATGAATATTTTAATACAAACATAAGCAGATTCTCGTGTGTGCATATGAGGTTCAGCACATAACGGAGGGAAATTTTTATTTTTAAAAATTCTACTGGATTTCTCGCTTCCCCCAATTGTTTATCCAAGCTCTGTTTAATATTATAAGGTTTAAAAGAAAGAGTTTACAAGAGTTCTAGTTGCTGTCCATTTGTGCTTCCTTTAAATCAGCTGTGTGTCCATTTCGCAGCCCAATCAGCTGTTTCAGGCTTTTAAAAAGTGAGCCTCCGCCGGGACCTCCCTGCCACAGTTGATACAGTGAGAGAGCTAGAGACTCCGTGGCCCTCCGCCGGGCCCACCCTCGACCGGTTTCGGCCACTGGACGCAGATGCTGTTGACAAGATAGTGACTGCAGCTCGTCCTACCACCTGCTCCCTCGACCCGTGCCCCTCCTGGCTTGTTAGATCTTGCCTGGAGGGGCTACGTGGGCCTCTGTTGAAGATCATTAATAGCTCCCCTGAGCAAGGGGTTTTTTGTTCCAGAGTGCTTGAAAGAGGCGGTGGTGGCTCCATTACTGAAGAAACCATCATTGGACCCTGCGGTTCCTCCAACTACCGCCCGGTGTCGAATCTTTCGTACCTGGGCAAGGTGGTTGAGAGGGCAGTAATGGAGCAGTTGCAGTCCTTCTTGGATGATGCAACATGGCTTGACCCCTTCCAGTCCGGCTTCCGTTCGGGGCATGGGACGGAGACGGTCCTGTTCTCCATCACAGATCAACTCCGCTGCCAGCTCGACCAAGGCGGGTCTGCGCTGCTCGTGTTATTGGACCTCACGGCAGCGTTTGACACGGTCGACCACAATCTTTTGATCCACCGCCTGGCCATGGCCGGAGTGAGGGGACAGCCCATAAATGGCTGGCCTCCTTCCTCCGCCAGCGGTCTCAGCGTGTGAGGAGGGGTGGGTGGTCTCCGAGGGCTCCCCACTGATTTGTGGGGTCCCTCAGGGGGCCATTCTCTCCCCTCTGTTATTTAACATCTACATGCAGCCGCTTGCACAGCTGGTGCGGAGTTATGGGCTGACCTGTCACCAGTATGCCGATGACACTCAGCTCATTCTGAGGATGGGGGGCAGGCCGGAGTCCGTCCCCGATAATTTCCAACATTGCCTTGAAGCCGTCACTGGATGGCTGCGAGCCAGTAGGTTGAGGGTGAATCCGGCGAAGACGGAAATCTTGTGGCTGGGCCACCCGGGCGGGATGGGTGCCCGGCTTCCGACCCTGGACGGTGCGGCACTGCAACCAGCGCCCGTCAGTGAAAAGCCTCGGCGTCCAGCTGGACTCCCAGCTGACCATGGAGGCCCAGGTCTCCATGGCCAGCAAGGCTGCCTTTTTCCACCTCCGCCAGGCGAGGAGGCTGGCCCCCTATCTCTCCCGGAACGACCTAGCCACGGTGATCCAAGCCACGGTCATCTCGAGGCTGGACTACTGTAACGCGCTCTCGTTGGCCTGCCTATGTCGTCGATCCGAAGCTCAAGCTGGTGCAGAACACCGCCGCCCGGCTCCTGTCTGGGGTTCCAGCAGGTTGCGAATAACTCAATCTTGCGGGATCTGCACTGGCTGCCCATTGAGCACCGGGTCGCCTTCAAAGTGCTGGTTCTTACCTTTAAGGCCATCCACGGCCTGGGGCCAGCGTATCTGAGGGACCGTCTCGCCCTATATTGCCCACCGAGATCACTGCGGTCTGAAGAGGCCAACTTGCTGGCAGTTCCATCTGCCAAATTAGCCCGTTTAACATCTACTCGCCGGAGGGCGTTCTCTGTGATAGCTCCTACGCTTTGGAACGCCCTCCCGGCTGAGGCCAGAGCCCTGAGGACCTACTCCCCTTCAGACGGGCCTGCAAAACTTATCTGTTTAGGCAGGCCTTCGAGGAGTAGGCCCTCACACCGCTGCTGTGTAATCTGCCATTTTAACTGTTTTAATTGTTTTAACTGTATTATTTGTTTTTAAGTTGTATTATTTGTGCTGTATGTTTCTATGCTGTTTCTCTGGCGCTGAGCCAGTAGTATGTGAGCCGCCGCGAGCCCTTGGGAGCCGGCGGCGCAGAAATCGCAATAAATAAATAAATAAATAAATAAATAAAACATGCACTGGAGCAGTATCCACAGGAGGGAGAAAAGAAAATCACATGTTTTTCATGAGTGCAGTGATGCAAATATGTGCATTTTCTGGCTGGAATCAGGATAAAAGGGGACCTTTTTTTCTTGTGTTTTTTGTCCATTGCAGGCAATTATCATGGATTTACCACTAGCATTATGTAGCCATCCCTCCCTTTTAACCCGCTAACATCTGTGTTTTTGGTGCTGTGTAGATAGGCCCTGTGCATGAGTCCCACTACTAGATGCTCACTAACAACAATGACTAACAAAATATTTCTAGTTGTAGCTGCCACCTCTTGTTTTTCCAGGATGCCTATAGCTTGGCAATCAGATGTAGCAATGTCTAACATGAGATGTAGTGTGGCTCATACTTAGAAGTCTCGCTAAAACCAAAGGGTCACTGAAATGGCTGACCGGAAGGACCTGTGCCACACCGGGAGACTTTTGTGACATAGAGGAGATGACAGTAAGCCTGGCTGTCTGACAGTATACAGTACTTCTGCCTCCATAGCAGCAAGGTGGTGGTGATTGTGTACACCATCTTGTGGTAAATCTGTCTTACACCACACAGATTAGCTGCAGGATAACAAGTCAGTGTAGAGATCTTCCATAGAACACAGAACACTGGATTCAAACTACAAGAAAGGAGATTCTACTTAAACATTAGGAAGACCGTCCCGACAATAAGATCTGTTTGACAGTGGAATACACTTTCTCAGACTGTGGTGGCCATTGTTGGGAAAGCTTTCATGGTGCATTCCTGCGTAGCAGTATGGGGTGGAACAGAATGACCTTAGCAGTCTCTTCCAACTCTATGATTCTACAAGATCTGAACAAATTACAGTAGAGTGGGCTAGTTACATCCCTTCATGTGGACACTATATTCCTATTGATGAAACCTAGAACTGTATTGGCTTTTTGATTAATGCATCATACCACTACATCATGTTTAGCCTGTGGTCTACCAAGATCCACAAGTACTGGTGTGAAACTGGATGTCATTTAGTCTGAATTTGTGTATTTCATTTTTCATATCTAAACATAGTATGTTACATTTTTCCCAATTCAATTTTTATTGGCCCACTTTTCCAATCTTTGGAGCTCATTTTGAATTCTAATGCTGCCCTTGAGTATTTGGTTTCATCTGGAAATTTGATGGTTTCTTTTGTATCCTCCAAGTCATGTATAAGGACATTGAACAACATAAAGCCCAACACAGAACTCTGAGGCACTATTTACTATTCACTTTTCTCCAGAATGAAGAGAGGCACCATTTTTAGGGCTCAGTTTGTCAACCAATGTTAAATCAGCTAAAGATAGAGTTTGATCAATTGGCCTGTAAGGATATCATGTAGAACCTTGTCAGAACCTAAGCTCATATATTTCAAACCTATGCTGTAGCTTTGGATTATGCACATGAACTCAGTTAATTAGTTCATTTTGCAGGGTAGGAAAAAAAACATCCTTGTACATGTTGGTGAGGGATTCTGGGAAATGTAGTTCAAAAAAGTAAATTTTACTAACTCTGAGCTTGACTGTGGCTTTGTGTGAAGTGACGCTTTTTTACAAGAATCCCCAGCTCTTTCCCAGTGCTCACCACAATGCCCCCAGGCAGGGCCGTAGCCAGGATTTTGATTCGGGGGGGGGGGCTGAGTTTGGTTCGGGGAGGGGCTGAGACTGGGTGGAAGAGGGTCTACCCTAGCAAACCTTTTGTATTGTTATCCCAATAACCCCATGAATGTGGGATATAATGGGCATGGTGATCAGATCATGATATGAATAAACGTAACACCCTGAGAATTTGGGGGGGTGAAGCCCCCTTAGCCCCCCCCCTGGCTACATGCCTGCCCCCAGGGTTCTGTTTTGTACAGAGGCCCTCAAGGGAAAATGCTGCATGTGAACTGACAGTTTCCCTTGAGGATTTGTGTGTGGAGACCAGCTGTAATTTTGGAGCAGAGATATCCCAGTAAAATTCATATGCACGTATGTGTTCTGTTCACATGCCCTTCTGGGTTGAAAATCCACAAGAAGTTCCTTCTACACCAAAGTGGTATTTGTTTTCAAAAGCAAGACATTCTACCAGTGGGGTTGAAATAATCAACTGGAGATGCAGTAGTCATATTACACTTTTGTGATTATATTACACTTTTGTGATTGCCCTATATGAAAAATGAAAAGGATAAAAGTTTATATAGACCAATTAACATTGTCTTGCCAGCAGTCTTCCTTCACCTCAAAATCTAAAAGCTTATTTCTTATTGTTCAGATCAATACCTTTTCTTTTGAAAGAAACGGAATACAAAATCCCATGTAGTAATATCATCTTTGGAACACAAAAACCCAACATCTCAATTTCTTTGTCTATTTTTAATTGCTTGTCTTGAATTTTTAATTCAAAACTTGGTATGCCTTCTTCACAATTCTATGCCCATGTGCAGAGAAAAATAAATGGTAACCTAAATCAGTGTTTTTCAACCTTTTTTGAGCCGCGGCACATTTTTTACATTTACAAAATCCTGGGGCACACCACCAACCAAAATGACACAAAATGACACTCTAACACAGTAATACATATGGTTAATATGTTTTTAAATGTATTTATACACTCAGTGTGAAACCTGGGCCTGTTTCAATGAACACAACATATATATGACTTTATCTCACATACTTATACATGACTATCATGTCTTCTCTCAGCCTTCTCTTCTTCAGGCTAAACATGCCCAGCTCTTCAAGCCGTTCCTCATAGGGCTTGTTCTCCAGACCCTTGTGAAATTTCACCCTGAGTGAAACTTGCTTCCAGTTAACTATGGGTGTCATGAAGCTGTTATAAACAGTTCCTTGGGGGGGGGGGGGGAGGCAACTCTCAAAAAATCCAGTAAAATAGTTTTAAAAAACCAACCAAAAAACATTTCCAAGCAGAGAGGCTTAATTTGTTTCTTGGAAACCTGTGAATGCTTCAGCCTCTTGATGCTCCCAGGTTCTCTCATTGGCCAATTCACCAACGTGGAGCTTCCGGCATTCGGCGGAGCCCTTCCTTTGCCTCGGGGAGGATCTTTGGGGAGGGAAAGAGCGAGAAAGAGCTGCTTGGAGGGGGAAGAGTGCCAATTTCTCCGGCACACTAGTGTGCCATGGCACACTGGTTGGGAAACACTGTCCTAAAGAATACAATTCCACATAAAAAGACAAGAGAGCTAGCATCATATCTGAGCTTTCCGAACCTTCTTCTGGCTTCAGGCAAATGCCAGCATTGCAGTCTGGAATGTCCATAGGATGATGTAAGCTTCAGAAATATGCTTGCAATATGGAGCTTACAAAACCATGGATAATGTGGCACATAATAATGCCTTTTCACGAGAACAAGAGCCAGTCCATGTCCTGCTTCTCAACCTGTCCTCTCTGCTACAAAGCTTGCATTTTTGAGAGCGGATTAGCAAGTCTAGACTTTCTATAAGATGTCAATGAAAGTATGGATCTTTGGTGCATCTTCCTCCGGAGAGCAACACTTTTTTGTAATCTGCTCTCTCAGTCCAATCAATATAACTACAAGAGCCTCTTATACTTTCCCTATCAAAAACACGACCCACCCAACCTCACTGCAAGAGAACGAGAGAGAAAAGACCTCTTGGAAAAGTTGGAGAAGCTGCAAGTAAAAGTATATTTAATTCAAATTGCTAACCACTACAATGTCATCAAATTATTGTCACTAAATAAGATCACACCTCTGGGGCATAAAAATAAGTAGGGGCGAGAGCTTTAGCTGCATGTTAAGATGCCCATGGGATGTGATTATCTCCCAGCAAAAAACACCCTTGGACTTTGTACTATTATGACTCTCCCCCCCCCAACTCCACATACACACACATTTTCAACAACATATGAAGTGGGGGGGAGGGAAGGATGCACTGTATATAAATTATTTAGGTGAACCAATTCAATTCCGTTGAAAAATGGCAATTTAGCATTAAAATGCTTCAACTGTGAGATTTGCAGATATATTCATAACCAGACTTTAAGGATGTTGCACAGACTATCAGAATAAGCTCTTCATCCTCAGCTGTTTTATGATGGTATTACAGATGTATTGCAGGGGAGAATGGCAAGAAAAGCAAGTTTTTCAGAGAAATGGGCTTGTTTGGGTTCCATATGGTTGCTGGAGGGGAAAACTCTTCATAAAATGATTCTTGCTGCTCAGTAAGACATACGGATTCCTCATTATTATTCCGCTTTCCTTTTCCCGACCCCACTGTTCCAAACAGCTCTCTCTCTCTCTCTTCACTTCCAAGTTGCTGCCTAATTCGTTTAATAAATGATAAAAAGATGACACTGAGGAAGATTGAATAGAAAGCAGTTTTTAGGATCACACTGATTTTCGACATCATTGTACTAATGCGGACTATAACTGAAGGAAGAAACAGCTGTCATTTGTAAAGATCAAGACATAGCAAATTTGCGACGCAATCTTGCCCCAGTCAGGCTTGTTTGAGTTCCATTTGATTCAATGGGACTTTATTTACACAGTCTAATTGTATGACAGACTGAAGCCTTACGTGACATTATAATCATTTTTGTTGAAATGGCACCACTAATCAGCAAGAACAACAGCATCCTGGTATACTTTTCCGAACGTAACTCCCCTTATGTCCCACCCCGAAATTTAAGATCTTCCGGGGAGGCCCTGCTCTCGGTCCCACCTTCGTCGCAAATACACTTGATGGGGATGAGGGACAGGGCCTTCTCGGTAGTGGCCCCTTGCCTGTGGAACTCGCTCCCCAGTGAAATAAGATTGACTTCTTCCCTCTTTTCCTTTAGAAAAAAATAAAAAATGTGGCTTTGGGACCAGGCGTTTGGTTGATGTGGAGCAGCGGACGGACAATGGAGTAATGACAATGTTGTAGAGGCGGACTGCGGATTGACGTGGACAGCCTATGAATGTGGAACGTGGATTATGTAGTTGTAGTTGTTTCGATATTTAACTGATTTTAACCTGTTGTTGTACGTGATATGTTGTTGTTTTGTACTTTGTATCCGGCATCAAATTGTTGCCCTTTGTCGGCCACCCTGAGTCCCCCATTGGGGGTAGAGAAGGGCGGATTATAAATGAAATAAATAAAATAAATATTATAAATAATAGGCTTGTTGATCCAAAAAAATGGTTCAAAGCTTCTTTTGGATGTAGGGGGTACTGGTGGTTCAATTCGGAATTGAATTCTGAATTTTTCTGAAAAAAATGGAATATTTCCGAAATTTCCGAAACTTTCACTTTGTTATTTGCGGGCGCAATTGCGCAATACGCAAAAAACAGCAAGTGATGCTGGGCAAACTTCTGGGGATTCCCTCTCCCTCTTTTTTAGACCACTACTGACAAAACTTGCCACTGTGGTAGAAAACATCCTCCTCGGGCATGATACTAAATTTCAACATGTTTAGATGATCCATGGGCTTAAGACAATTTCTTAAGTAATTTAAGTAATCTAATAAGGAGTATTACAAGAAGAATAAATGTGCTGCTTCCGGGATTATTTAGGAAAATGAAGTAATTGGAGAGAAGGGGATTGTTAGTATACCCAAGTACAAAGTTAGAGCAACGTGTGAGTGAGCCGTTTATAAGCTTGAATTTGTTGTTTCAGCAAGGAGTATAGTACGAGAAAAGGGGATTGTTAGTATACCCAAGGACAAAGTCAGAGCAACATGTGAGTGAGCTGTTTATAAAGTTTACGCTGATTCTGCAAGGAATATATTTAATGAAATGGGGATTGTTAGTGTACCCATTACCAAGGACAAAGTCAAAGCAACATGCGAATATAAACTTGAATTTGGTGCTTCTGCAAGGAATCTACTTTGGGAAAGGGGGATTGTAGTATACCCAAGGACAAAGTCAGAGCAACATGTGAATGAGGAGTTGGTTTGCAAACTTGAATGTGGTGCTTCTGCAATTAATCTACTTTGGGAAAAGGGGATTGTAGTATACCAAGGTACAAAGTCAGAGCAACATGTGAGTAAGCAGTTTATAAAGTAGAAATCACTGTGAAGCTTCTTCAAATTTGGATTCACTTTGCTTGTACAAGGCAAGTAATAGGAGAGAAGGGGATTCTGGTATCTCTAAATGCAAACTCTATCCAAAATGGGAAGGAAGGGTCTACAAAGTTGGATTCACTGCTTGTGCAAGGGAATAGGAAAAAAAGCGATGATGTGTGCTGTCCTGCCCTTCTTCCCTTCACACCACAAGTGGAAAGACTTCAATAATCGCGCAGACAACAGGCCTGCTAACAGCTGTTCTCCTCTATTGTTCCCGTCCCAAAAACTGTTTTTTCCTTCCACAACTATGTTGTTCCCTTCCCAAGCCATCAAGCACCTTTCCCACCCAAGCTCCCTTCGCATTTGCTGCCCCAGATCGCAATTTTTATTTTATTTATTTATTTATATTCTGCCCTTCTCACCCCGAAGGGGACTCAGGACGGATTACAGGTACATATACAAGCAGACAATCCCTGCCATTTATCACAGTACAGTACATACAGTACATACATTTTTGACATATTACACACATATAAATGAACAGAGGCAAATCTGGCCACCAATGAGCTCCCGAGCCAAGCGCAGCCCTTTTTAAAGGGCAATGGCTGCTGTGCCGAAACACAGCCCCTCCCCACATGTTATCCCCTCATTGGCTGGAGGCAAGCATCCAAGCATGCAGGCTGCAGCTTGCCTCCAAACACTGAGTCCTTTCCAACTCACTTCCTGATTTGGAACAAAGACAGTGACAGCGGCTTCGGAAGGGCAAGGATACTTCCGGTTTCAGAAAAAAAGTTCAAAAGCGATTCAAAAAGGTATTTAATCCTAATTTAATCTGAATTACAAATGTTCCGACTGGACCTAACCATGCCTAACAAATAAGGCCTGCCAGGCTCAAGACCATAACAGCTAGACAACTGAAACTGGGTCTTCACTATAAGGATGCTCTAGCTTTATGTACCTAAGAATTGTATTTATTTATGTAATGGCATAGAAATCTGATTGCACACTGCAGGCCCATCTTCTGTCATTAGATGGCAGATTTCCCTAAAATAATGAAAATAAATTGATATATTTATTCCTTTAGAGGACATCTGGGCAACTCTATAACAATGTTTTCTTTCATATTCCTCATTGAAACATTTTGTGAGAGTGATGTTCCCACTGACTTGCCTGAATGAACAGTGGAAGAGAGGAAAGAAGGGAAAGAGGTAAGAGAAGAGAAGCAGAGCAGAAAGAAGCTCCAGTTTGAGGTCAAGGCTATTCCATTCTAAAATTTGTTGCTTTTAACTATTCTCGAGTTCATTTTATGACATGCCTAGGAGTGAGGGACCTCCAAGACACTCTGTCATCAAAAGCTCTGCTCAGGTCTTGCAGATTCAGGGACATGGCTTCCTTGATTGAGTTTCTCCATCTGCACTGCTGTCGTTCTCTTTTCTTACCGCTTTTTACTTTACCAAACATTATTGCCTTTTTAGATCAGTTGCACCATTAACCACAGCATTACTCATAGTATCCCAATATTTCACTGAGTGCCTTCTGACCTGAAAGTCTCATCTTTTGGCACTATCTCTTGTCTCATTTGGATTGTCTGAGAATAGGATTTATGTCATAAAATATTTTCAAAAGCAGGTGTCATCAGCCACAATGCTATTTGTACTTATCATTTCAACCCTGATAGTGTGGTGAGTGCCTTCTGACCTGGGAGTCTTATCTTCTTGTTTCATTTTAAATGGCCTCATCATATGTTTTTCCTGGTAAAAGACATTCAAAGGGAGTTTTGCCATGCCTCCTTCTGTGCAGTAATAACAAGCGTTGTCACCAAGAAAATCTTGGCCAATTTTAGACTGGATCCTCAGCAATAACTCACCTGGGAGATCCAGGGCCCTTCCACACAGCTATATAACCCAGAATATCAAGACAGAAAATCCCTCAATATCTGCTTTGAACTGGGTTATCTGAGTCCACACTGCCATGTATTTCAGTTCAAAGCAGATAATGCGAGATTTTATTCAGCGGTGTGGAAGGGACCCCAATCAGCAATACTGTTGCCATCAGCATAAGACACTGTGATAGTGCAACCATCACAGAAAGGTGAGTGAACATAAGTGAAGCTCAGTTCTGAAAGTGAAAAAGAAATACAAGAAGAACTAGATATGTTGAGTCAACAATATGTGATCTCCTGTAACTACATGCCAGCCAACTGCCTTTTCACATTGCCCTTTCAGGTTGTGCCGTTGCACTGCCCTCCCTCTTCCCCTCATCACACACAGTGGGGATGGGACAGGGTGTGTTTCCCTCCCTCCATCAGATGGCAGAAAAGATGGCAACACGCATTGCCATGTGTTGCCCCCTACTTTTTCTGCCATCACACAGAAAAAATAAGAGGGGGGTGCAGGCAGCTTCATTGGAGCTACCCAAATAACACTTTTGGTGTTTCCACCCCACTTAGGGAGGAATGTGGATGGGGCCTGCCGTGCATGCTGTGATGGCACATTGCAGGTCCCATCCAAGCCGTGCATAAAAGCAGCAAGACGGGACAAAAATGCCCCATGCGAAGAGGTCCCAACACAACATTTCAAAGCTTTGGTAGCCCACAGATCCTTGCCACAGAGTAAACACTACTGAACTGCCTAATTAAACTTTTATTAATGTTCCTAGTCATATAGTCGAACTTTGATTTATTCAGACAGGCCAGTTTTGCAGAGAAATCATTTTAACATAAAATGCTGTACTTTTTTCGTGATATGCTTTATTTTTTAAATCTTGTTTTTTAAAAAATCACATTAGATCTAATTGTACCAATAATATTACAACTTTTTACAGATTCATGTGTATCTGGTTTTAGTCATGTTTTGACACTTTGCCTCCACCCCTTAAGTACTGATAAGAAGATGGGATATAAGTAAAGAAAATAAAAATGGTTGCAAACTTTGGAGGGTTTGAATGACAAGCGGCTCATGCAACAGTGTTCTAATGTTTAGCATGTTAGATTTGTCTTGCTCATAATAGGAGCTCCCTGAAGTGGGGACATGTTATCTGAGTCGGTCAAATATGCATATTTCCACTTGAATATACATCAATTGTAATCAATAATTGGACCCCATTATTCTGGAAAGTTCTTGTAAAATCAGAATGAAACTCACTGAAGGCCAAGGAACACGCATATCCTAAAGGAGGGATCACCAAACTAAGGTCATGCTGCCCTCCAAAGTCATTTACAAGCAAGCAAAACAATGGGTAGAAACCGTAGCAAACATGAAAAACAACACAAAGAACAGGAGTGATATCTCTATTTTTAAAAAATGTTTTTATTAATTTTGTGAATAATTGTGTAACATGAAATCTCACATACAAATACAAAAACAGGTTGTGATCCGGAAAAAGGCCCTGATTCCAGCCTGAAAACGAAATTAAAAGGGGTGGGTAGTCAGGGGAAGGAAAAGGTAAAAAGGGGGGGGGAGGGAAAGAGGGGGAAGGAAAGAAAAACACAAAATAAAAAAACACAGCAAACATAAAGGTGACTTCCATTCTTCCTCTTTGGGGGTACCTGCCATTTGTTAGGTTCCCAAGTGTCCCTTCAACTCCAATCCCTCAGGAGTTTATGAAGTCCTCCTTCCTCTCTTTTAAAACAACCCTTATGCCTACTTCGATTTTGTAACACTTTTAATTACTGAGATGTAGAGTCCATTCTTTTGCTATATTCCTCCAGTAAGCTCCAGTCTGTTTGTTTTCTTGAGTTTCCTGTGTGCTTGCTTAAAAGGAATGTCAATCTATCCATGTTCTTTATATCATAAAGTTTTGCAAGCCATTGATCAACGTTAGGAATGAAGTCGGCTTTCCAATATTTGGCATAGACCATTCGTGCTGCTGTTGTCATAAAACAAAACAGTTTATCTTTATTACCATCTAACTTTAATTCCTTATGTGATATCTCTATTAATAGATTTTTATATACTGTATATACTGTGTGTGTGTGTATGTATGTATATATATATATACACACACACACACACACACACACACACGAGTGTAATCCCACTAAGGATAATTCATCCAAAAATCATTTAACATTCAATTTTCAATGAACATATAGCATAGTAATTCAAGTGCACTTATTAAACGCATACACACAGATACATTCAGAAATTATTTATCAGGTGCACAAAGTCAATAGTAGTCCTGACTGGGGACCTTAAAGTCAAACAATAATTAATAATCACGACAAACAGCCAAAAGTAGATAAAGTCTCTTATAGAGAGAAGAAATAATAGTCCCAAATGGGTAGTGATAATAGTTCAAACCGCACTTGCGGGATTAGCGAAACTCAAACCGCCCAGTGGAGGCAACCGCTGGGGCACGGCCTGGGCGCGTTGCCTGGGCAGCAACCACTGGAGCGTAGCCTCGGTGTGTTGCCAAGCCGACGACTGCTAGCTCAATATCCGAAGTCAGCTGATCAGGCCGTTTCGAAATATGCCTTCATCAGGGCCTGGTTTATTCCATATTAAGACGTCCTCTTATATTCTGGTTCATTGTGGAAATCATATGTAGCACCAAAGGATCGCCTTGGCTCCCAGATTAACTTGACTATCTCATCAACCAAAAGCAGGAACACAATTCCCATTCAAATATTGGTAAGTTTATGGGGGGGAAATTTCACGTTCTTTTGCACTACAAATAAGATATATGCATTGTGCATAGGAATTCATTTTTTTTCAAACTATAGTCTGAAGGACCATGAACTGACTCTCTGCTTTAAAAGTTTGAGAACCCCTACCCTGAGGCGTCTCAAAGCAATGTCTACACATTTTGAGTGTTCTTCTTAATGTGCAGCAAATCAGAGCATGCTATGCTACAGTACACTTTTAAGGGACTGATTTTGCCCGAATGAGACAAGAAAAAGTGCAAGGGGCTTTCTTTCCCCATGGGACAGAGGTGGGCAGCAACCACACAAATACCTGTAGGTCATTGCAAACCTGTGTTTGCTTCTGCTGCCCTCTTCCTCAGGCATAAGAGAAAGTGGTAGCAATTGATCAGTTGGTCATGTTCTTGTAGCAGAGTAGCTTTTGTGCCTATATTACAAATGATCACCATGCCAGGTTGTTGCACTTCAGACTCTAGATAGCTAGGAGCCTTCCTCCACAAAAATGAGAATTGTACTTCACCTATTTTAAATGATTCCTAGCCCTGATAAGCTAGTCTAATAAGGAGACACTGAGATTTGTATTTTATATTTTTAATTGTGATTTTTTGCTTTTATATGGTGTTATTGTTATGTATTTATCTGTGGGCATTCGTTTGCCATTGTACACCACGAGTCGTCTTTGGGCTGAGAGGGGCGGTATAAAAGTATAATAAATAAATAAATATTTAGATTTCAGCATTTATTCCTGTCTTTGTTCAGTGTGTCCAGCTGCTTCTTCATAAGCCAAGCCAGTCAACAATGGTGATGAAATTGGTTAAACCAAATTGCAAATAGTTTCCAGTCTAGCCAGTTTATCATGCCAGAAAACCCAACATCATCCTGAATACTGAGATGTTGCTTAAAATATGTTTGCAATGTTTCCCATTCCTCTGCCCTATTAAAAAGGAAAATGCCATTTCAGAAATAATTTTTGCATCAGAGGCACTTTACTGAATTCCAATTGATAGCAAGACGTAACTGTAATAAATATTCTATCTATGAGACATTATAAATGGGCATAGCTTCAGCTACTTTTTAAAAAAGAAAATTTTATCACCAGAGAATATCTAAGTTCTTTGATATTATTACCCTAGAGCTGAAATGCAAGCTCTTTTACATATTTGCAAATCAAATACAATTATTTGCTTCCTTTGACAAATATTCAAACTCCAATTAACATCTTTTGAGAACTTCCACTTGGGTTAATTCATTTCTGCAACCTCACCTAAAATCAAAAGAGATGGCTTTTTTGTGGAGTTATGGGCCACCAAAAGGTTTTGTGTCTAACCCTGGAATTATACATTCCAAACAAGGGACTTACACTGGATATGAAACTGCAAGTCTTCGAATGCAGATTACCAGTTAGTAGTTTTCCATACTGACCTGAAACCAAGAATTATTACCAAATCCTAGTAAATAGATTTGGTCTTTGGTGAAATATAAATGCATGAAAAAACCTGTTATGCAATTTAAATTAGAGAGATTGGGATTTACTCCTGTTCTTGTCTTCCTTTTTGGGCCAAGACATTATAAACATGAATGCTCCTCCCTTCACCAATTGTCCAAACAGCTAATGATGCTATAAAGCAAGGGTGGGCAACCCCCGGCCCGCGGGCCGGATGCGGCCCAGCAGCCGATTCTGTCCGGCCCAGGGAGAAAAGCTCAGGGGCAGGGCCAAGAGGAAGGGGTGCCGCTGCCGCCATCCCATCGTGGGCTCTGTGGGGCCTGTGTCGCCAGACAGGCCGGAGGAGCGGCGGCTTTGGAGTGCCTGCCATCCCTGGAGACAATCCGGGCCTGCAGCGGGAGCATTCGGCGACCTATGGCAGCTGATCGCCCTGGCAACCCGGAAGACTTAATCATCTTCCGGGTCACCAGGGCAATCACCTGGGGAACGGCTGGGGGCAAGAGCAGGCGGAGGCCTACAGCCTCCAATTGCCTGCTGCTCTGATCTCCTCTGCTGCAGAGGCGGCTGGGTCCGCTTTGCCATCCTCTGAGCTGGGTCCATTGGGACATTCCATCTTAGTTCGCACCTTGCCTTCTTGAATTTAATTTAATTTAATTTAAGTGGTTTTTATTATTATTTTATAATAATTTTATTATAATAATATAATAAATAATATAATATAATGTTATATTATATTATAATTTCAATATATTATAATGTCTATATACTGTATATACTATAATAATTATGATATTAATACTAACAATATATGAATATTTCTTGATGTATTAATATGTTAATATTAATGATGTATAATATATAGTAAATATAGTAAATAAATAAATTATTTATTTTTTTATTTATTTATTTTCGGGTTTCTATGCCGCCGACTCCCAGAGGCTTGCAGCGGCTTACAGAAGCCGAAGGCACAGTAAAATACAGAAACAATAAAACAGTAAAAGCAGTTATGTAGATTAGAATGTAGTTCCGCCTTTAGGTGTGGCCCTCCATAATATTTTTTGGCTCTCGTGTGGCCCCTTGGGAAAAATAATTGCCCACCCATGCTATAGAGTGTTTGCTGTGAGCTGCTTGGATAACTCCAACTATGTAGTGTCAGCACTCACATTCATTTGGCTGTCATGCCAGGAAGATTGTGGTCCTTCTACTTCTATTTGGAGATTGTAAGGGCACTGCAACATCTCAGCAGAGGACCCAGCATCTGCCCTGCTGGCCACAGGATCTATGCTGTGATCATCCAATCTGCTATCCTTTGACACATAAAGGCTTAGATGACAGCAAGGCAAATGAGGACTGAAATATGAAAGCCTTAAGGCTCCTGCCTATTAGGAATCATTCCTCTTTTGGGGAGTAGAGACCCTTCTTGACATGAAGACTTTCAAGTTAATGGGGTATGTAAGAGTACACTCTTACGTGCCTAGGAATCACCTACAGCAAATATAAAGTTGCAGTGTGAAAATGATTTTTCTGCTCTTCTGAATGCAATGTGCTTTTACAGTAACCTCTGGAGAATGGCAAGAAACCTCTTTTGCTTTCCCAGATATTTCACAAATAGAATAACTATTTTTATTTCTGGCCCATCTTGAAGAAAAAGAGACATTTGGGTTACATTCCTTTTCCTTCAGGGAGAATCCCTGAAATAACTCACTTTCTGAACAGAATAAACTTATAGAAACATAACTTGTAGAGAATGTCTAGTAAGTTGCTTTTCTAAGCAAATTGCTTTTAAAGAATGAGGCATACTCTCTTCTCAATGACACAAGCTCAAGGATTTGACTGAAATGGAGCAGATCATCTACATTGGTCATGGTGACACTGGAGAAAGGCGATTTGCATTTTGCTACGTAACAGCTTTTGCTCCACTTTTGTAATGTTTTATATTGTTTCTTTGAAGATTGCATTTAGTACTATTGCAATATATCATACCCATAGGAAGGGTTATTCACTGGAACCAGATCACTTCCCATACAATGCTAGAATTAGTGGCTGTGGGTCAGGCTAAAGAAACTATAAATCAAATAATATTTTGGATTTTAGAAAAAAATTGATTTCATCAGGATCCAAAATATACTGGCTAAATTCCAGGGCTGGCCATGTTTGGTGGGTTGTTTTTATGGGGTGGTGGATTTTGGAATGTTTTTATTTGAATATACATGATGGAAATGGGATGTGTCCGTGCCAGTTAAAACCAACAAGCTGCTTCATCCAATCCATGCCAGTTTGGGAGTAGAATACTGGCTTCTGATAAGAACCATCTGGACTGGGGCGGGGGAGAAACATTGGAAATGTAGCATGTTCTGTGGGAATGGAATGTAGCCATTAGAAGTAGATAAGAGTAGCAAGGGGGCGGTCATGGGTCAGCTAGATCAGTGTTTTTCAACCTTTTTTGAGCCGTGGCACACTTTTTACATTTACAAAATCCTGGGGCACACCCCCAACCAAAATGACACAAAATGACACTCTAACACAGTAATACATATAGTTAATATATTTTTAAATGTATTTATACACTCAGTATGAAACCTGGGCCTGTTTCGATGAACCCAACATAGATATCCTGGCAGGAATGGCAGAAAGACACAAACTTCCCACACAGAATTCCCATAACCAAGAGAAAATACTATAAGAGTTTGGTGGGCATTGACCTTGAGTTTTGGAGTTGTAGTTCACCGACATTCAGAGAGCACTGTGGACTCAAACAATGTTGGATCAGGACCAAACTTGGCATGAATACTCAATATGCCCAAATGTGAACACAGATGGAGTTTGGGGGAAATAGACCTTGACATTTGGGAGTTACAGTTTCTGGGATTTATAGTTAACACACCATCAAAGAGCATCCTGAACTCTTGCAAGAATGGAATTGAACCAAACTTGGCATATTGAACTCTCATTACCAACAGAAAGTACTGAAAGGGTTTTCTTGGGAATTGACCTTGAGTTTGGAAGTTGTAGTTCACCTACACCCAAAGAGCACTGCGGACTCAAACAAGGTTATGTTATGTTGTCGTTTGTTTTCTATCCAGAATCACAAAGTTGAAAGGAGGCTCACCACTTTAAGGTCCCTAAAACAGCCATGGGAAAACTTCAGCCCTCTGGGTGCTTTGGACTTCAACTCCCACCATTCCTAACAGCCTGAGGCCCTTTTCTACTTAAATGGCTGAGGGGGGGAAAGGAAAAGAGAGCAAAAACAATCAATATAAATCTAACTTGTGTAGCAAGGGGAAAAGGAAAAGAGCCTGAAGCTGCTTGGAATGTTGGGAGTTGGAGTCCAAAACACCTGGAAGGTCCAAGTTTGCCCATGCCAGCTTTCGACAGAGACCTCTTCCTCCCCCTTCCCCTTCCCCTTCGCACCCTTTCTTCCCCCTCCTGCTGAACACTTACTTTTTCTTCTACACTGCCGCTTGTCGCCATTTTGATCTGAGAGGGCAGCGTGAGCATGTTCAGGAGGGGAGGGGGAGGGAGGAAGACGTGACTCATGTGGGCGCTACTGCGCAGACTCGCCCCAGAGCAAAGCGAGGCAAAGTGAGCAGAGCGAGGCTGGGAAGAAGAGAGCCTGAGTGGAGAAGAAAAAGTGTTCGGCAGGCGGGGGGGGGGGGAAGGGTATTGGAGGTTCCAATTTCCCACGGCACACCTGATGATTGCTCACGACACACTAGTGTGCCACAGCACATTGGTTGGGAAACACTGAGCTAGATGATATACTACAGGTTTGGCAGGAAATGATCAGAACTAGCTTTCGATTCCCCTTGGCAAGAAGGAATAATAAAGCTGTTTCCAAGGACCTTCCTTCGTGATCATGCTTTTATTCTAAAATCTGCCAGGGGCTGACACCCAAACCTAAACACCAAAAATATTTGTGTTTCATATGTATCTTATACATATAGTCTAAATGTGATTTTATGCAATATTTTTAATAATCTTGTGCATGAAACAAAGTTGTGTACATTGAACATATACCTAAGAGTAAATTCCATTTACACAGTAGGGATTACTTTTGTGTATTTCAGAATACAGTTGTGCTGTACAGCATCATGTTTAAATTGGCATTAGGGCTTCCAAAGCCATTAAGATGAGAGATACTCAACCTGTACTGGTTTGTTGTATTGGTCTTTCACCGTCTCAATTTTGATTTTTATATTATGTATTTATAATCGTGTGTGTGTGTCTAAAGAATGAAAAGGTGTTGAGGTTTTGTGCCATTTGCCTTACAGGCAACCGAACTGTTCCCTTGGTGAGTGGTTCAGGGCTTTGTTCCTGAAGGGCTCCCCTTTTGTACACCTGCTCTTGACAGATTGAGACCCAAACTGTACGGCTTAGTCACATACCAGCCAGCAGGAAGGCAGTCTCAGCCTGTTTAATGTATTTTATTAAGGCCTTCCTGCTACCTCGGTGTTTGGAATTCAGTCCTACCTATAAATCAACATCAGAGACTACAACCCAGTGTGTTCAAGAGCTTTGTTTAAACATCAAAGGAAGAACACAGACATGCAGGATGATAGAAATACAGATAATCACTTGCTAATACATCTTTCCTGTCAGTGGGAGCTTAACCTTTTTGTTTAATGTTACAGGGGGAAAGTGTACTTATTTCTGTGCTATCTAACTCTTTACAGTTGGAGCTGAGTTTGCAATGAAAGATAATCACATCTATTCTTATTTCAACGTGAGCCTGGAAGTATGAAGCACTGAAATATGCTGTTAAAGCGCAGGCCCTATTTTTTGGGGGGCGGGGGACATCAAAAAGATTGCCAAAAAACACATCTGCATAGCTTTAACTGGCAGCTGTATTAAGGAGGCGGGGATAAGACGGGCTGCAGCTTATTTGTTGACCAGCAATGGAAACAACATGATTGCATGTGGCAACATTGATTGGATCAATTTAGCTTCATTCCCTACTCCTGGATTTACTCATTCATAAGGGACCCTGCTAGGATTTAGCCAGGGTGTGCAGAAAATCCTACAATCCATAGCCCACTCCTTTTAATTTGAATGCTACAGATTATGGATGAAAGTTTGGTCACCTGCAGGATTTACAACTTCAAAGCAGATGAAAATAAAAAGACATGCAGAGGGGATAGGGAGGAAAAATACAAACAAAGAACTTCTCTGAGCGAGGGATAGGTGGAGGAGGGGAAAGCTAAAGCGGCACAAGACAATCAATGAAACCATTCTCTCAGTCTTGTTTCTTATACTCATGACATTTCACTGAATTTGTGAGCATGGTGAATGGATTATACACAATAGTACAGAGGGAAATAATTGCATCCATTCACATGGTGCTTTGGCAATAATGGCATTGTTCATTACAACACTCCATGTTTAAGCTCCACACAAGAGAATGAGAACTATGTGATGGTTGTCATAGAATCATATAGTTGGTAATGAAAGACCTGTCATATCAAACACCCTGTTAAATACAGTATCTCCAGCTAGATCATCACCAACAGCCTCTTTTTAGAAACTTCCAGTTGATGTGTGCGTTCAGCTCCAAAAGAACCATGGGTGTGGGGTCCTAGTGTGCCTAGGGTGCAAAAGATCAAATAAGACATGAGCAGGTTGAAAGCAAAGATCAGAGTCATTAATTACATGGGCCAAAAGTGGGTGTCGGAGAAAGGTGTCGGGTGAATCAATGACCTTTCTGCCTGGCCAGCGATTAAGTTATTGCTGGCTGCAAGGGTTTTGTTAGCTGCAGGCATGTAGCCAGGGGGGGGGGGTTAGGGGGCTTCAGCCCCCAACCGAAATTCTCAGGGTGGTCCGCGAAAAGGCCTTACTGGTACATTATTTAAACTGTTATGTTTATTCATATCATGATCTGATCACCATGCTCATTATATCCCACATTAATGGGGTTATTGGGATAACAATACAAAAGGTTTGCTAGGGTAGACCCTCTTCCACCCAGTCTCAGCCCCCCCGAAACAAAATCCTGGCTACGGCCCTGGTTAGCTGGGAAGGAATAGTCACTGGGTGATTATGACAGCTGCCTCAAGGGATTACTCTGTGTTTCCCCCATGTGTGTGCTTGTAAAACTGGGTATTTAGGGCAAAGGTCACCTCAGGATGTCAGCTGGATCATATTTTGGGGGGAAATGTCATCTTCAGACTTTGCCGGTGGGACCCTTCATAGCAGTGGGTTTTGGGATCTTCTGGGGATCCCGGCTTTTGACAACACAGAGAAAATGACTTGTCCACCTTTCAAGGCAATTGGTTACATTGCCAAAGCACTCTTATTGTCAAGAATTTCCTTCTGATGGAGCGAAGAACAAGCCTGCATATAGAACCACTCTTTCTGAAGGCATCCGAAGAAGGAAACCCCAACAGCTCACTCGCCAATTGGTTGCTGAACTACTCTTACTGCAAGATGCTCCTTCTGATGGTCAACCTTCCTGTAACTTCAAACCATCAGAACTGTTTCTAACTTCTGGGTAGCAGAGAACAAATCTAGACTCCCATCTCTGTGGCAGCCCCTGAGGTGTTTAAAGAATGCAACAAAGTCACCACTCAAACTTCTCTTAGACAAGCGGAACATGCCCAGCTCCTTCAATCCTTCTTAATATATTTTTCTCCATACCTCTTACCATTTTCATTGCCATTTTAAAATTGCTTTATCTTTCCTTATACTTTTCCTGTAAGTCTGGGCTACTCATCAGTATTCTTCCTAAGTTATTTGTCTTTTTATACAATTGCTTATACGTGTTCTTACTATTTTCACATCCTCCTTGACTTTACTGTGCAAGCACATTGGCTTTTTCAGGCTTTTTCTATTTTTCTTTTTCTATGGAATTGGTTATGATTGTGCTTTCAGCGGTTCCTTCTTTATGAAACCCTACCCATGCTGGGTGTCATTTTTTTATTCAGCATCTCTTGCTGTGGAATTCTTCAGCATTGCTAGTCATAGCCAGTTGTCTTCTGAGCAGTTGTCTGATGTAACCTTAATTATTTAATAAATATTTTCCAGTAGTTTGCTAAAGAATTAGAACTACAAAATTAATCTGAGCTTCTAAATAAAAAGTGCTTGCAGGAAGATTAAAAAAATAGATCCCTAAAAGAAAGCTGCTGTTTAAGAATTAGTTTTGTGTTTTGCATTTTATTGCTATATTTTGTTTTGTTAAGTTTTTGTTTTTATGTTTGCCTCTTTTTTGGAGAACTTTTCTGTTCTTTTTTTTTTACATCTATAAAATGAATAAATAAAATTTAATAAAATATTTTTTGTGTGTTTACATTTGCCCTGCATGGTGGAATACTACTTAGGACCATTGTTTCCAAAGCGAAAAATAGAACAAAACCTGTAGAGTTGCCAAAGAAAGGATGAAGCGGGGGGGGGTGTTAAACAGAAATTTCCTTTAATTCACAAGTAGAAAGATTAATCTTGTACATTCTGTATTGATTAATGTAACAATAACAGTATGATTGTACTGTTAATTTATTTAGAATTGTGAGATACTGAATGAAAGTAAACTTTTGCAGTACCTAGTATTCTAAAATAATATCACATTTCTGTTATATGGTATTATTTAAATAATAATATAGTAGGAACTTAATACTCTTTAGACTACTGTCATAATTAGAAACATTATGGATTTTGTCAAAATATATAGAGATTTATAGATTCTTGTTAAAAGTAGTGTTGTGAACATTAAAAAAACCTGAGAAAAGGTTAGCTTTTCCTCTAAAAATGAAAAAAAATGTGTAGGATTAGTATGAGATGTTAGTCTTCATCATGTTTTAACTCTCCATGCATTTCTAACAAGAGAGCAGTAGCCTTCCTTTCCCTGCTGCCCTCCCCTATGAATAAGAATCCTCCCTTTGTAGATGCACTTGAGAGAAATGGTGATGTAGAAGGTGGAAGCCCCTGTTCCTCTGATCCAGAAAGCATACTGAGCAGTGCTGGAACATGACAATTTTCATGGCTTCTACTAACTGTGTGAGGACCAGAGGTTTCAGAGTGGCGACAGATAGAAGAAGAGTTAGTTACATGTAGTCATGCAGGAATTTGGACCTTTCACATTACGCAATTACTGCATGATAATTCTACTTTAAATTAAACACACAATAAGGGTGTGGAAGAAAATAAAGAAGTATAGTATGTTATTATCACAAAACACATGTATTATATAGCAAAATTCAAAGCAATAAATGTCGCCAATTCATACCGCCTACAGTCCAATGCAGGTGGTCAACTTATCTGGCTCCTATGGTGCAAGATCCGTACGGTTAAATCCCAAAGTATATAATATCGCGGATTATATACTTTGGGATTTAACCGTACGGATCTGTAGGCAGTATGAATTGCCGATATTTATTGCTTTGAATTTTGCTATATAATACATGTGTTTTGTGATAATAACATAGTATACTACTTTATTTTCTTCCACACCCTTATTGCGTGTTTGCTTTATTTATTTATTTTGTATTTATTTATTGTTCATTCTTAATACCACTCCTTCCAGCAGGCTCGGGGCGGTTTACATAAAACACATAAAAACAGCAACAACTCAGTTTAATACAACGGTACTAAAAAAGAAGCATAAAACGAAGCCACTACACATAAAACAGAGCATATACATTAAAAATTATAGGCTTGACACCTATACTCAAGGACCAATAAGGTTAAAGGCTTGCCTAAAAAGGGATGTCTTGCAGGCTCTCCGAAACGGGGCCAATTCCTTAATGGCGCGGACTTCATCTGACATAGAGTTCCATAGTGATGGTGCTGCTACAAAGAAGGCTCTCGATCTAGTTGTAGACAGATGGCAGGAATGAATCGATGGGACTAATAGTAGGTTCTGCTCTTCCGAACGTACATAGCCCTGCTGGTTGTTTACTAATTCTACTTTAAATGTCACAGTAACATCCGATAGAGCTATGGAACTGGGAGTTTGGCAAGAGAACAGTTCTACCATATGGTTGAGAGTTCACAAAACCCCTCTCTAAACAGTGAACAGGATTCATGAGATGTTGCCATGGCACTGGTATGACACAATAACTGTGTAGTGTGAAAAGGGCTCCTAGTAGCATTGGACTGGAGCAGGGTACTCTGGACATCCCTAAGTGGAGAACGTGGTACTAAGACTAAGACATGAGATCCTGGTGGAAAGAGTGATTATGTTGCACAAGAGATCCCATAAGTGACAAGGGGTGTTCCATCTAATCAAAGTTTTAATAAGAAAATCCTGGACTGTAGCCCAGATATTAGGCATGAGAAAAAAGTTATGAAAATGAAATGATTCGGAAGAAATTCGTAAGAAATGCTACTTTTGAGTATTTCCGCATCTGGAATGCCAACCAGGAAGTGGACTTTCTTTATAGAACTTCGGGGGTCAGGATTTTCTTAAGTGTCGTTATTAGGTCGTAGGGGGGGGCACCCTCCTTCTCTCTCACCACCCTCCCGCCTCCCTTGCCAATAAGTATTATGGCAAGGCAAGCCCTAAACTCGCTCCTTCTTTCGGCTGGAAGCCTGGAAAAATGTAAACAGAGGATTACTCAAGTAAATCTGCAAAGGAGGGCACTTTGGATGAAGTGCCCTCCTTTGTGGATTTACTTCTGAGTAAACCTCTCTGTTTACATTTTTCCAGGCTTCCCTGCCTCTCCTGCCTGCCAGGATCTAAAGCATCAAAGAGAATTGGGGTGAGAAACCAACCTAATGTATAATAGAATGAATGCTACTGTAAGTGCCTAATATTATAAGTAATCCAACTGGTCATATACCTACATTCCATGCACATGCAATAATACAGCAGTAATAACAATGGGTATAAGAAGAGGTAAAATTCAAACCGAAGTATTCTGACTGTGGTCCCTCCTCAAACTGCAAAAGGCTCTTCTCTAAGAGCCCGGGAAAAGCAAAACCCGGGCACAGCGTTTTGGGTGCACACATACATATTCTTGGGGGGATTTGCTGCAGAATCTTCTCTATGAGCCCGGATTCTGCAGCAAATCCCCCAAAGAATATGTATGTGTGTTCACCCAGGCAGCAAACGCTGTGCCGGGGGTTTTGGCTTTTCCCGGGCTCATAGAGAAGAGCCTTTTGCAGTTTGAGGAGGGACCACAGTCAGAATTTCCTTAGTAATTAAGTTACATTTTAGAAATTTTTGGAAATTTTTTTGTAAGTCTATTACTAATCAACCCCCCATTTGATTTTAGAATCACGATTTTTGGGTTCGAAACCATGCCTACCAGATATGTGCCTTATATCTCCATTGTTCTCTAGACCAGGTGTTACAATTGTATGACACTGGATGCTGGCCTGTTTATTGGCTTTGCTGGCTAGAGACTTACAATTCAATCTCTGCAGTAGGGATCTAAATATATGCATTGTCCCTTTGCCATAGTTTTTTAAAAAAAACTCTTTTGTGAGAAAAATGAAATTTTCTGTGCATTTTTAAGAGATTTCCCCACTTGCACCAGGAATGTGGCGCAGCTAGCTAAGTGTCAGCTGCATAAGATCTCTCTGACCAGTAGGTCATGAGTTTGAGGCCTGCCCAGGTCGAGGTGGGTGTTTGACCTTTAAGTGTAGCCTACTGTCAACCTTTGCAGCCCGAAAGACAGTTGCATCTGTCAAGTAGGAGATAAAGGTACCACATTATGTGGGGAAGCAATTTTTGACTGAATTTTGAGGCCATTAAAGAACTCCAGGAACGCTGAGGAATGCTGAAGGAACAACCAGGGACGCTGGGAACGCTGAGAGAGAGGAGTGTGTCAGCTCCCCCTGGTGACCAGAGTTTGCCTCTGTTCGTCTATATGTGTGTATATGGAAATGGCAGGGATTGTCTGCTAAATATGTGTATCTGTAATCTGCTCTGAGTCCCCTTCTGGGTGAGAAGAGCGGAATATAAATAAAGTGTATTATTATTATTATTATTATTATTATTATTATAAAGTCTCTTGGAAATTTATGTTGCACAAAAAATGTGTGGGGTTTGTTTTTGCATAAAAATAGATATTTTAGAACATAAAGGTTTTCTCTGCAAAAATGTGTGGGTACAAAATGTTTATTTCTGTACAGAATACTTTATTAAAAGAACTCAGAAAATGAGAAGAATGATACGGCTGTAACATTATTGGCAGGGTATTCCCACACATTGGGAAACTCATAACAGTGGGCCCAACAGATATATGGATGAGTGGGGTTCTGAGTCCTTAGACAACTACCAAAAATGTGAATGATCATGCCCCCTATTATTACATGACAGTGACACGATCGTGTATATTTCATGTCCACATATATTTCACATTGTTGCTGTTTAATAATATGGAGGAGGGTGATGTCCAAATTGCAGATCTGGAGCCTGCTAATCCAGAAGTTTCACTGTATTCTTCAGGAAAATGAATAGTGGAAAAATATTCATTCCAAGAGTTAGTTTATTTATTTATTTATTTTATTTTATTTACATCATTTTTACCCCGCTTTTCTCACCCCCGTAGGGAGACTCAGAGCAACTACCAACAGCAAAGATTTGATGCTGAAATAAATTACAATTAAAACCTCAATAAAAACACACAAATATCACGACTAAAAACAACAATAATCAACAATTATAAAAGCCTATCCCATTTCAACAATCACAGGTCATATTCAATGTTCAGTGCTATATCTATTAGCCAAACGCCTGGTTCCACAACCATGTCTTCAATTTTATTCTGAAAGAAAGGAGGCAGGATGCCAATCTAACTTCGCTGGGGAGAAAGTTCCAAAGACGGAGGGTCACCACCAAGAAGGCCCTGTCCCTCGTCCCCACCAGCCTTGCTTGTGAAGCCAGTGGGACTGAGAGCAAGGCCTCCCCAGCGGATCTTAAGCTACGAGGGAGATATGTTCGGACAAGTAAGCTGGGCCGGAGTCGTATAGGGCTTTATAGGCCAAGACCAGCACTTTGAATTGTGCTCGGAAATGGACCGGCAGCCAGTGGAGTTGACATAACAGGGGGGTGGTATGCTCCCTGTATGATGCTCCAGTGAGCAATCTGGCTATCGCCCATTGGACTAGCTGAAGTTTCCAAACAGACTTCAAAGGCAACCCCACGTAGAACATGTTGCAGTAATCTATTCGGGATGTAACCAGAGTGTGGACCACCGTGGCCAGATCAGACTTCCCGAGGTACAGGCGCAGCTGGTGCACAAGCTTTAACTGTGCAAAAGCTCTCCCGGCCACCACTGAGACCTGCATGATTCCCATCCCTGTAAGAGCAGCCCATTTAAGCTGATGCAAAATTTTTGTTCCGGGCTCTCTGCTTTTGCTAACACTTGCATGAATCTGCTTATTGGTGGCATGTAATACGAGGAATGAAACTGGAAACTGGCAGGGAAAGGAAGAGGGAGTTGATAGTTTTTTCTACACCTCCTTATTTTTTTTGCTAAGAATGAGCTGTAAAGACAAGGAGCTCACAGCACACAAATAAGTAAACACACAGATTTTAAACTAAAGCTGGTGTAGCTGAAGCATACCTAACTTGGGTGCTGCTTTGATTAATCAGCTGCGACATAAAAACCGGGACTGTTTGGAAGCATGTGGCAGATTGGGTGTCATATACTAGCTGAACAATATGTGCCTCTGCACCCAATAGAGCATCTACATTTTTCTCCCTTAGGGGCAAATGACCAAACATTGTGCACAAGGAAGGTTCTGCCATTCCAATTTCATTTATCAACGAAAAGGTTTAAGGTTGCGCTACAGGGTTATATTTGGGCAGCTGTTATAATAATTCATATTTGCGAGAGAAAATATTGTGCTATTCCAGGCAGCAACATTCTGAAAATATTGGCTGTACAAAAGAGACAGCGGGACTTCAGCGCCTGCCAAGATGATTCAGAGATTGATCTGCATTTTTAGAATAGCATGGGGCCAAAGCTTGGAATTGTCTCATAAAATTATTAGCTCATTAATTTTTTTCTAGTCCATTCGTCTAAGTTTCTGCCTTCCATAACTAATGTTGAGGGTTTTAGAATGTTTTACTATATTCAGTCTTTAGTGTTAGTTCTAATTTATTGGGGATACAATCAACGAAATTTTGAGAGATGGTCATCCATCCTCTGTTTAAAAACCTCCAGAAAAGGAGACAAGGCAGCATATTCCACTGCCAAACAGCTCTAATTGTCAGTAAGTTCTTCCTAATGCTTGGGTGGGACAGTTTTTCTTGTAATGTGAATCCATTTCTCTATGTCCTAGTGCAGTGTTTCCCAACCAGTGTGCCGGGGCACACTAGTGTGCCATGAGCGATCATCAGGTGTGCCGTGGGAAATTGGAACCTCCGGGGGGACGACGACGACGACGAGACAACAGAGTCTAGTGTGTTGAAGTATAAAAACCCTAAGAAACCTACCTCAATAAAGTCACAAAATTACAAACATCCCCCCTCCCCACCCGTTGTCTACTTGGTCTCTCCCTCTCCATGCATTGGGAAGGCCCGCCTCCCTTTCCCCAAATAGAGACCTCCTCTTGCCTCCTGGGGGTTCTGTGTGGGAAGTTTGGCCCAGTTCTATCATTGGTGGGGTTTAAACACTCTTTCATTGTAGGGGAACTATAAATCCCAGCAACTACAGCTCTCAAATGTCAAGGTCTATTTCCCCTGAACTCCATCTGCGTTTATATTTGGGCATATTGAGTATTCATGCCAGGTTTGGTCCTGATCCAACATTGTTTGAGTCCACGGTGCTCTCTGGATATAGGTGAATTAGAACTCCAAAACTCAAGGTCAATGCCCACCAAACTCTTATAGTATTTTCTCTTGGTTATGGGAGTTCTGTGTGGGAAGTTTGTGTCTTTTTGCCATTCCTGCCAGGATATCTATGTTGAGTTCATCGAAACAGTTGGTGGGCATTGACCTTGAGTTTTGGAGTATTATTGTGTTAGAGTAATGTTTTGTGTCATTTTGGTTGGTGGTGTGCCCCAGGATTTTGCAAATGTAAAAAGTGTGCCGTGGCTCAAAAAAGGTTGGGAAACACTGTCCTAGTGTCTTGAGCAGCAGAATATACACTTTCCCTTTCTCAATATGGTATCCTCTTAGATATATAAGCATGGCTATAATCTCAATCTTCTCCTCTCCAGGCTAAACATACCAGCTCTAAATTGTAGGCCTGGTTAGGTTTGTCGGATTGCTTGTAAAATCGGAATGAATTAGGATTAAATTTACTTTTGAAGCGGTTTTGAAGCGATGTAAGCAACCCGGAAGTGATTTTGCCAATTCAAAGCCGCCGCCACCACCATTTTCAGAAAGGGTTCGGCATCAGATTCCCGCTCCTCACAAGGCGTTTTCTCTTCATTGGCTGTAGGCAAGCAGGTGGTTGCATGCAATCAGCTGCTCGCCTCCAGCCAATGAGGAGAAACCACCCCAGGAGGGGCATAGTTATGTTTTGGGATGGCGGCCATTGTGCTTTAAAAGGGCCTGTGCGTGCCTCGTGTTCTCTTTGCGAGCCGGGCATGCGAACGGGAAAGAGGCTAGGAACTAGGCAGCTGTTGTTTGGGTGGGATAGCTGCAAGAGGAGGACTGGGTTGGATTGGGAAGAATTTCTCTTTCATTGTTAATTCAGTTTTTGAAGCAGGGAATGCAACTTTGTTTAAAGGGGGGGGGGTTGGCACCGCTTTGCAAGAGCATTGGTGCTTGGGTGGAGGAAAAGCCAGCTACCACTTTGCCAGCACAAAACGCTGTGAAAAGCTCCTTTCCTGTCTTTGGGGATCCAAGTTGTACTTTGGCATACTATAAATCAGATAATCCAACACAGAATGCTGTGAAAAGCCCCTTTCCTCTCTTTGGGCTTTATGTTTAACATTTTAAATGTTTTGTACCACTGTGGCAATTTTGTCAGTAGCGGTCTAAAACTAAGGAAAAGGGAATCTCCCAAGTTTTGCCTGTCCCATTTGCGGGTTTTCATGCATTGCGCAATCGCCATTAATGAAGCCATTCTGAAATTTCTGAATTAATTCCAAAAATTCCAATTTTTTTGGAAAATTTCAGAAGTCAATCAGATTTGAAGCGCTAGCGCCCCTTACATCCGGAACGAGTTTCGAACCATTTTTTAATCAACCAGGTCTACTAAATTGCTTATGATTGGAATTGGCTTGCAGACTTTGGACATGATCCAGCTGAACTGTAGTGCCCAGAACCTGACAACGTATTACAGCCGAGGACATTATCTGCTTTGAACTGGGATATATGGCAGGTTGGACTCAGATATTCCAGTTCAAAGCAGATATTGTGGGTTCTTCTACCTTGATATTCTAGGTTATATGGCTGTGTGGAAGGGCCCAGAGATACAGTTTAACCTAGAGCTTTTTAATGACTCTTTTGAATGACCAGCTGGAAAGGAATTATATAAGAGTATTTCAGTATATGATTGTGGGAATAAGAGTAATCTATGTGCAGACATAAAAATAACTCTAGACATCTTTACGGTGGAAGAACAGTTGTTAAAACTAAGGATCCTTCCACATAGCCCTATATCCCAGAATATCAACACAGAAAATCCCATAATATAAGCTTTGAACTGGGTTATCTGAGTCCACACTGCCATATTTTCCAGTTCAAAGCAGATAATGCAGAGTTTTATTCAGCTGTGTGGAAAGGGCATAAATGTAAAAGCAGAAATTTGATAAATTGTGTTGTTTCAGTAGGGAAAATCACTAGAGACGTTTTTGAAAGATTGGGATCCACTGACAGAAAAAAAACTAATTCATAATTGTGGGCTTTCAATGTAGGGCCCCTCTAGACAGGCCCTTAGAAGTGAGAGTTCTCGCTTCTTCGAAAGGGGCATCCAGACAACATCTCGGAAAGAGCAAGTGTCCTGAGATTATTTGTTAGCTGGAAAGACACGGGTCTTTCAAAAAAATATGTCTTTCCAGTTGCGGGAGCTGCGTGGATTGCACCCAGGAATGCATCACGCCACTTCCAGTCCCAATCCACACAGCTGTCTTGGGATTTTTGGGCTGCTGAAGCCCAACCCCTCCCTTTAAAAAGCCTTTTAAAAAGCAAAATAACTCACCAGGCCTCCATTTTCCCTTCTTCGACCCTCTCCTGCATTGTACCAATGACACACCTGAAAAGGGGGGGATTGAGGAGAAAAATCACTTTCCCCCCCCCCCCTTTCCCTTTCTAGGCCCATCATTGTTATGACCCAGGAGAGGGCCGAAGAAGGGGAAATTGAGGCCTGGTGAGTTATTTTGATTTTTTAAAAGGTTTCTAAGGGGTTTTATTTTCTATCCAGGTGCCCTGCTGGAAAGCTCAGCAAGACATCTGGACACCCATCTCAGAAAGCTCACACTTTATGGGGTGTGTGTGGACTAGAAGCCAGGAACCTGCACATGGCTGCCTCAAAGCCAAGGAGAGCCGCAACCAGGCAGGCATTCAGGCAGCGAGAGCCCAGCCGCCCAGCCGCCAGCCCCGCACCGCCTCGACCCCCCCGAGATGTCGGCTCCTGCTGCCACACCCTTGCTGTTGGAAGAGAGGGAGTTGGCCCTTCTCCTCTACCCCCCAGCCTCACCAATAATAGAAGACTCCAGCAAACACAGGCTCAAGTTGATGAGGTAGTGGAAGGACTAGCATCTAACCTTCTGCAAAGCATGGGAGTACGCTTGTTTGAAAATACAGACCACAGACTTAACTAGCAATTCAATGCTGGTCTGAGTCCCTCTGTTGAGGTTGAGAAGATCAGGGTACAAACATTTTAAATAAATTTTTAAATAAATTTTTAAAATGTGGTTGTTCCTGGTTTATCCTGCTGGCTGGAACCGCCCAAAGAATGACTTGTTAGAAGAAGTTTCAGATATAATTTGTTAGAGAGAAGAGCTTTAGTATTGTATATATATTCTTATGGTCAGGCCCGGATTAGCGGACTGTGCCGCCCAAGGCCGCCTGTCTAAATGCCGCTGCCCCGGGGGGCGGGGCCTCTTGCGGGGGGTGGGGCCGGTGAGAAGGAAAAGGCGCCGTCAGAAGTCCCACCCCTAGGGTGGCTCACGCGGCTTCCCCCGCTGACGCTGCGCTCGCACCGGCGCCCCTCCTCCCTTCAGTGGGCGCCGGTGCGAGCTGGGCGGTGGCAGGGGAAGCCACGTGAGTCGCCCTAGGGGCGGGACTTCCGGCAGCGCCTTCTTCTCGCTGGCAGCAGCTCCGCCCCTCCTCCCTTCAGTGAAGGGAGGAGGCGGAACCGGCGTGAGGGGAGAAGGCGCCGCTGGAAGTTCCGCCCTCGCCGCCGTCCAGCTCACCCATGCCCCAAACACGAGCAGGGCAGCGGCGGTGGAAAGCGCGTGAGTCGCCCTAGGGCGGGACTTCCAGCAGTGCCTTCTCCCTCTCGCTGGTTCCGCCCCCCTCCCTTCACTGACGGGAGGAGGGGCGGAGCCGCTGCCGGCGAGAAAGAGAAAGCGCCGCCGGACGTCCTGCCCCTAGGGCGACTCACGCAGTTTTTCGCTGCTGCCGCCCCGCTCGTGTTTGGGACACAGGCGAGCGAGGCGGCAGTGGGGAAGCCGCGTGAGGGGCGGGACTTCCAGCGGTGCCTTCTCCCCTCACGCCAGTTCCGCCTCCTCCCTTCACTGAAGGGAGGAGGGGCGGAGCTGCTGCCGGCGAGGAGAAGGCGCCGCCGGAAGTCCCGCCCCTAGGGCGACTCACGCGGCTTCCCCCGCCGCCGCCGCGCTCGCACTGGCGCCCCTCCTCCCTTCACTGAAGGAAGGAGTGGCACCCACTCGCGCGAGCGGGGCGGCGGCGCGCGAAGCCGCGTTAATCGCCCTAGGGGCAGCGCGACTTCCTCTCACCCCTTCCTTCAGGCCCGGAATTGCCGCCCCCCCAAAATCCGCCACCCGAGGCCATGGCCTCGGATGGCCTTATGGGTAATCCGGGCCTGCTTATGGTCATTAAAAATAGTGTCAGAAATTATCTACTTTTGTTCTTTACTAGATGAAGCCACTACTCCGTGATAGTCACATGTTCAGCAATAGAATACCGGGGTGAGCGCACCTTCATTATTGCAACTTCTCTGTGATTCTCAATGATCCTCCATGAATTGCCACTTGCAGGATTTTACATGTTGTAATCACAAAAGGGAATGTGGAATCTTAGTGCCATAAATGAGAAAAGTTGCTTATCTCTGGGAGGAAGAAGGAAAATCCTTGCAGTGACCAAGTACTTCTAGTAGGCTTGCGTATTCCAGGTAAACCGTGATCCATTTCAGTGTCCTGGATTCGGTGGGGCCTCGATGCATTTTTGGGGTGCCTCCCAAATTCAGGAGAGCAAATATCTGTTTTTGCTCTGAGATGCCAAAAGATTAGTTTTCTATCCTACCCATTGAAGGGGGGGGGGGGGTTGCCAGCCTCCCCTTCCTGTCATTTTAGCTAGAGGAGAGATGCTGCAGGCAGGTGCATGTGCTTTAAGGAGGCTTCTTAAAGATTTTTCTACTGTAGACGAGAGGTGATACAGGCATGTGCGCTTGCTTTCTCTCCTGGGCCTCTTTGCCATGAACTCTTTCCAAGGCATTTAAAGGAAGATTCTTAAAGCTGTTTCTACTCTAGAGGAGAAGCGCTGCAGGGAGGCAGGCAAATATGCTTTAAGGAGACTTCAAAGCTGTTTCTACTCTAGCGGAGAGGCACTACAGACAGGCATGCGCACTTTCTCTACTGGGTCTCTGCATCACGTCACACACTCTTTCCAAGGCATTTTAAGGAGGCTTCCCCACTTACAGGTAAGGAAGAGTGATGACGTCCTGGAGTTATCCTCCCTGGGTTTACTTTAAAAATCCTATTTCTTTCCTAGCACACTTCCATCTCCTTTCTGTTTTGGGTTTAATGCTTCCTTACAGCTGTTTCCACTAGTTTTTACTTTAGAGGAGAGGTAACTGGTAGTAATTTTAAGGGAACTGGGATTTTATGTTTCTTTGCTGCAATTAATTAAGAAAAGCTTAAACTGTGATGCCAAAACAGGGGAGAAGTAGCCGAGATCGGCTGCCAGGTGATCCTGTGATGGAGGGTATTTATTTATTTATTTATTACTTTATTTATATTCTGCTCTTCTCACCCCAAAGGGGACTCAGTACACATACTTGCAGACAATCCCTGCAGTTCAACATTTGACATATAAACAGCAAGAAGAATATTAGTACCCTTTACAAACAACTCCTAAGATGGGACACCGCAGACGAACAAATTAAAAACTGTCACACAAAATGGGCCCAAGATCTAGGCCACTCGATACTATCAAGACAATGGGAGGAAGTATGGAGGGAAAAACTGAAATGCAATGCAACCACCGACATCACAGAAAACTGGCTGAAGATGCAATATCGGTGGCATCTACACCCAGCGAGACTTGCAAAATTTAACAAAAGCAGCTCCAATGTCTGCTGGAAATGCAGAAGGGAAACTGGAACCTATATACACCAATGGTGGAGGTGCAAAATCGCCCTCAAATATTGGACAGCCATCCACAAAGAAATGGAAAAGATATTAAAGATCAGATTTCCTATGGACCCGCAACACTATCTTTTAGGACTATCCAATCCAATTTTCAACAAAAATCAGGAAAGAATATTTTTCCTACTCAGTGCCTGCAGCCGGATAGTTCTAGCTCGCCACTGGAAGAAGGACACCATTCCGGAAACAGATGAATGGATCCTGAAGGCCCTTGACCTGATCCAGATGGAAGCCATTACCCAGAATCAAAATAATAGGAAATTCAAAACGGACTGGTCGTGCTTTAAAAGCTATATGCAAAAGGGGAAATTTAATTGGATCATAGACTTAAATGACCTTTAAGGACAAATCAACTGCAGAATGTAAACTCTACAATTAGCATGCTTTATACATTTTTGTATAATTTTGAGATTTGAGAAACATGTACGCTCTTGTGTTACGCTCGGGAAGTCAAAAACATCCCGTTCACGTCCCCATCCACCTTCACTACCCACCCTCCCCCGCCCCATATATGGTCATGTATCACTGAAAATCCAATAAAAAATTATTAAAAAAAACATTTGACATATAAACATGTGACATTTATCACAATACAGTACAGTACATACATTTTTGACATATTATACATATATAGACAAACAGAGGCAAACTTTCTGGCCACCAGGGGGAGCTGACGCACTCCTCATCTCTCTCAGCGTTTCCTTCCAGTGTCCCTTTGTTGTTTCCTCCGCATTCCTCAGTGATTCTTTATGGCCTCATAAATCAGTCAAAATTTGCCTCCCCACTTTAATGTGGTACCTTTATCTCCTACTTCAGTGTTTCTCAACCAGTGTGCCGTGGCACACTAGTGTGCCGTGAGCGATCATTAGGTGTGCCGCGAGAAAAGCTCTCTGCCCCCCTTCCTTCCCCCCTCATCCTGCCGAACTCCTGCTGCTTGGGGGGGGGAGGAGGAAGAGCCGGGTGGCGGCGAAGAAAAAGAAGAAGGGGCTGGGGCGCAGCCTCCTTCGGCCATTTCCCCAGCCAGCCTCCAATCCACCATGACTCTTGCCCCTCGCTCGCTGAAGCTGCGCGGAGGAGGAGCCTTGCTCACTGAAGCCCATCCACCGCTCATGCTCCTCCTCTGTGGGAGAGCTGAAGCCGGGGGGGGGCAGGGCATGGGCCCCCCCCCGGCTTCAGCGCTCACACAGCTTTGCCAGCCTTGAGGGGCAGTGCCAAGCCAGCAGTGGCAGAGCCAGCACAATGCTGGCTTGGCACGGCCCATCAAGGCTGGCGAAGCTGTGGGAGAAATGAAACCGGGGGAGGGGGCGGGGCATGGCACGGCCTGGCTCCTCCCCTCCCCCAGCTTCGGCACTCCCAGCAGCTGCTCCCAGCAGACCACCATCCCCCAGACGTTCTTTATTGTGTTAGAGTGTCATTTTGTGTCATTTTGGTTGGTGGTGTGCCCCTGGATTTTTTTAATGTTATAAGTGTGCCACGGCTCAAAAAAGGTTGGGAAACACTGTCCTACTTGACAAATGTAACTGTCTTTTGGGCTGCAAAGGTCGGCAGCAGGCTACACTTAAGGTCGAGAACCCACCTCGACCCGGGCAGGCCTCGAACTCATGACCTACTGAGCCAGCTGCGCCACATTCCCGGTATTCTGGTATACTGGTATTCGGTAATGGCTGGGCTCTTGCCTTTTCGTGCACCCAAACAAACTGAAAAAGCTAGATTAGCTGAAGGAAACAGATTAAAATGGATCCACGCACAACTCTAACTTTTAGCACATATATCCTCGTTTTCAGAGGTTCCTAGGTCTTGGACTGAGAAAAAACAATTGTCTCAACCATTTCTAGAGTACTTGATTCTTAAGGGTGACATTTGAGAGAAATGACTCCAAATAGCCAAATATACATAAACTCTCAACTCTCTTTAGGCATGACATGAAAGGAGAAGAAAGTGTGATGCACAAGAAATCGGCCAGCCACAGGCAAAGTGATCATACAAATTGGTTCATATTTAGAGTATATTAAATTTGAACTGCAGGTTGCAATTGTTTTGTTGTGGGATTCCTGTCCCCCCTTCCCCTCCCAGCTGCCATTGCGGATGAGGTTTCATTTGCAGAAGTCACCGTTGGGCTTCTTCTTATGAGCATTGTCATTAGTCTTTTAAAATGAAGAATGTAGCTAAAGCAAATGATCAGCCAGCAGCCTTTCCCATTAGCCATAATAAACAAGAACTAATCTGTAGCAACACCGAAGGACATATCTAGTTTTCAGGCTGTCACATTCGTTTAAAAAATAAAAATAAACCCTATTCCGAAAGGAAGGAGAAAGGGATGATAAAACAATGCATCGTCTCCTCGTGGTTAGTAGCAGCAGAGGGGAAATTGCAGACTCACTGAATAGTACTGCTGTGACAGAATGTCATTTCAATTGGCTTATTAACCATATGAAAAAATATATCACAACAGTGAGAAAACCTCTCAGTTATCTATATCTTATCCCTTAGGCTATTGTCATGAGCCGGTGGCATACTAAGAAGAGAGTGCTAATTCAGTTGTCAGCTGCCTTGTCTATTAAACAGACGGTACAAAAACACCAGCAACAAAACTGAAGCAAGTAATAAGGGTTAAGGAAAGGTCTAGCTATTCTTGTCCATTTGTATTTTTGATTTAAACAAATACAGCATTTTTTCCTTGTCATGTATAATTACGCCCATGCCAGCAGGTTGCTCTATAATGAAGCACTTATGGTACTCAGAAGGCATTTTTTTCAGTGGTGTGATCATAGATTTAGGGTTCGTGAGTTATGGTGCAACGCAGAGGGGAGGAAAAAAAATGAAGTAAATCCATTTAGATAAAAAAACATGCTGTGGATCTGAAAAGGGCAGGGCCAGGCAGAATACAGAGAGAGATACATCAGGGATGGAGAACATGTGGCCCTCCAGCACTTGTTGACCCTCAGTTTCCATCCGCCTAAATGTACATAGCCAATTGGCAAGGGATTATGGGAGTTATAATCCAAAACTATCTGTAAAGCCACATGTTATCCATCCCTGATTTTAGCCATTGAGAGCTATCATAATTATGCTGCAATGCTGCGGAGTCTGCTGCCAGCCGACCAGAGGGGAAGAGGCCAAGATTGTTCAAATCTAGGTCTCGGAGGATGTCCCAGCCCAGGACCTTCTGGAACTCAAACTTTAGGTGTCAGGAGCTCTCCAAACCCAGGAAGGTAGATATTCCAACAGGCTGGAGTTCTCCCATCAAACTACTGCGTAGAGGGAAAGACGTCTCTCCCCCCGCCAACAAAGAGTTCCGATATAACCTCCTAAGAGCTCCTCAACTGCCTCCTTTTGACTGCAGGGTGGAGTCTATCATTAGACTACCTCCTGGTAATCCATAAAACTGTCGGGCCTTGAGCTCGCCCAGACTCTGTCTTCCCCACCATCTCCCTATTTTGCCCCCTATCCCCCATCCTCCCCCCCCCACTCTGTTATTGTTACCCTTGTATTTTGCTGTTGTCTGTTTCATGTCAAACTTTTGTAAACCACTCCGAGCCCTCGGGGAGTGGTGGTATAGAAGTTTGAAGAAATAAATAAATAATACTTACTGTGGGATCATGATCCATGGTCTTTTTTAGTGGATCTATGGAACTGACCAAGCCTGCCTTTTAGCTCATTGTCAAGAAAAACTTGATGATCAACATTTTGAAAAGGAAATCATGAAATTGTCAGACTGACAATGTTAATAAGGCAATGTTTTCCTCCAAGTTTATGAATCGTCACATATTTTACAAGTGTTGTATGCCTGTCCTCAATTCTCCTGGAGTTCACTCATTTATTTAAATTTGGGGTGGGGTGGGGTGGAGGCAAGCAGTGTAATGTACTGAAGTATGTTTTGTCAGACTTCATCAGTTCCATATATGTTATTTCAATATGAAGCTTCCCAACAAAGCGTGTCAAATGCACAACTGTCTAAATCATCCCCATCCCCGCACCTCTATTTAAAGTGAAAATGGCACATGGGAGATATTTTGCAAAGATGGACTATGCTATCAATAGGCATCTGTAAACAAATGAAGGGGGGAAAGAGGAGAAAGAAGAAATTTATGGAAACTAGTTTAAACACTGGATTACATAACAAGATTTTATTTAGACAATATGAAGATAAGTCAAACAGATACAGTGGAACCTCAACTTAAGAGCATCTCAACTTAAGAGCACTTTGAGTTAAGAGCTGTTGCTTGCCCCGGGTTTCACTTTGCATAAGAGCATCATTTTGAGTTTAGAGGTATCACCAGAGGAAGTGCTAGCATGAGAGTACAGGGCTTTAGGACTTCAAAGGAGCAGCCTCCATGCCTCTTGCCTCCCTGTCTTGTGCTCTTGTCTGCTTTGGGAGATTGCTGTCTACTTTGCTTGTCTGTTTTGTAGAACTTTGGGTTAGTTGATTATGTGTGGTTTTTATTCCTGGTATGTTTGACTTCATGAAGGGGGGGGGGGGGGAGCAAGAGAGGGAGGGAGGCTGAAATTAGTACAATAGGAAAAATGGTGCTTCTGCCTCTTCACTTTGTGCTTCCTTGCCACAACTTTGTGCTTCCATCATTTGACAGTTGGCCTTTATTTTTTATTGTTCCATGTGAATGTGCAATTATGCATTATTTGATATTTATAAAGTATATTTTATTATTTAAACACGTAACAAAAATGAGTGGGGGTGTTGGGGGCTGGAATTGATTAATTGCATTTCAATGGGAAATTTGCTTTGAGGTCAGAGTGTTTTGAGTTAAGAGCTCAGTCACAGAATTACTTAAACTCTTACATCAAGCTACCATTGTACTTAGATCTGAGTGTGAATACCAAGAGGGGAGAGTTGCAATGTAACAATACACAAAACGAGCACTCTAAAGTATTCGGTATCAAAATTCAAATATTGTAATATCACAAAACATATATCATCTCAAATGTCAAATATCAAATATAAAGATGCATAAACAAAGTAAAGCACCCGGGACGGGCTCCTACCCTTCGGAGGGTTAATAGGAAAGTTCAAAGGGAGTGTACAGTCCGTGACAGAGTGGGTTTTCAAGGAGAGATTTGCAAAGGAG